>BPLR01010314.1:0-102500 GCA_021605095.1 Caerostris extrusa | reverse complement strand
AGTCTGACTGTCGATGCGAGACTCTTTACATACGTTGATATTATCACCATCGAGTCTATTCGTTTCTGAAAGCAATGGATGCCGCAAGTGGATTAACTGTTCTAGCCCTGCATGCTACCACTGCGCCACTAATTGGGCAGTGTCTGCATTAAATCTTTTTTTTTTTTTCTCGTAGGCTTGAAGAAGGACTTGGCTCCCTGTGTAACACGGAGCATGGGAAATGACCTGGCCCACAGAGTAGGAGCAGTGGCATACAGGGAGTGCTCGGCCAAAACGAAGGACGGACTTAAACAGGTATGTCCTTTTTCGCCAGATTCATGAATGCCGGGAACTGTTGTTTCCATTCTGAAAACAAACTTTTGATACCGACTCCAAATTATTATGGACAGCAATTGTGGGATTTGATTTCGAATAGTTTTAATTTGTCCATAAGTATGGTGTTATTTATTACTAAAATAGTTGATTTATGAGTCCTTTTCAGAAATTTTGATTTTGCTGAGCTCATATTATAGTGGAGTGAGGATATAAGAAAGGTAAAAAAAATTTTTTTTTTCTCCTTACCTTATCAAAGAAAAATATACAAAAAAGAAACGAACTGTTTTTTAAACAAAAGATGTTTCTTAATTAATTTTTTTTCCTTTCTAATGCAGCTGGCAAACACTTAGACAGTTTGGTCTTGGATGCCTTAAGGCAAGTGCTGCACAGACGTTACTCACTTAGCACTACACAGGGGGCTCGTGTAACTTGAACGTAAGCTCCGGACGCAGAGTAACAATGCCCCCGCAACGTTCTACATCTTATTAGACCGGGACCTACGGTTTAATGTGGATTCTGAACCACTGCAAATATCCATGGCACCGCCGGCACTCGAACTCGAAACCTGTGGTACCGAGCGCCAGAGCGCTAGCCACTGGGCCATTCAGGTCCCATCTTAATTAATTATTGCTAATAATTTTCTTTTCTGTTTTGAAAAACGACACTTTATGTTCTTGATTTAGTTATTTCTGCTCTCGTTTCCTTCAAAGATAAAATTGTGCCTTAGCTAAGCGACCGCTGCTCTTTTCTCGCAATTTCACTGATATAATAAGCAATTTTTTTAAAATATATTCAGATGTTGATGGAAATCTAATAAGATCTATACGAAGGATCTCGAGTTTAATGAATCTCGAATAAGATTTAAATGAATAAGGAATAAGATTCAGCTTTAATTTAATAAAAAGTAACCATTTAAATATCTTAAATGCAGAATCCTTATTTAGATATATACATATATCTATATCTCTACGATATTTATTGGCAAAAACTTGATCCATTTTAAAATTAGATGAAACAAGGAATGTGTAGTTGATATTAAATAATGCATACCAAAATGCTCAAGTCTGTTTGGATCGACAAATATTTGTGAAAAAAATGCTTTTAGGCATAAATATAAAAAAAAAAAAAAAAATTTAACTAATCTCTTTTGAGTTTGGCTACTAAAAATTACTTATTAAATTTATTTAATATTGCGCAACTAAATTTCATTATTTGATTTATTATGATATGTGCTTTTTTATTATATATGTACAAATGACACACACGCACACACACACACACACACACACACACACACACACACACACACACACACACACACACACACACACACACATATATATATATGGGTGTGTGTGTGTGTGTGTGTATGAATAAAGAATATATATATATATATATTTCTTCATTCGCGTGCTGCCTGTTGACCAATTGGATATCGCTTTTGGCCGTTGGTGCTACAGGCTTCAGATTCGAATCTTGGCGGTTGATTTTGATTTATTATGATATGTGCTTTTATTATATATGTACAAATGACACACGCACGCACATACACACACACACACATATATGGGGGTGTAGGAATAAATAATATATATATATTCTTCATTCGCGTGCTGCCTGTTGGCCAATTGGCAATCGCTTTGGCCGTTGGTGCTACAGGCTCCGAATCTTGGCGGTCGCATGGATGTTTGTTTATGGTTTAGAATAAATGTTAAACTGTTGGTCTCGATCTAATTAACCCAATGCGTGGATAAAATGACAGTAGTGCGACAAAGCAAATCTTCATTGGCGCAATATCCCCATGGTGGGTCAAGGCCGCTGGCCTACCGGCAGATTTCGAGACAGGAGTTGTTTTCTTTTTACAAGATAGAGTTGTCAGTCTTATGCCCAACGCTCTGTCTTATTGGGCCAGGGCGTATGGTTTAAAGTGGATTCCGAACTCCTACAAACGAATCCGTAACCTGTAGTACCAAGCGCCAGAGCGCGAATCATCAGGCCCCATATATATATATTTTCACAGATAATTATATACATTTTAATAATAATTAGTTACATTTTGGGAGTTTATTTTATGAGGCATGTGGCTTTACATGAATTCATAGGACCTGCTGCCATTAAAAGTCTGTGCATCTTTGCTTTAATTTTGCCACAGCGTAGAAATACTATATTGCAAAATAATTTTTATTGTGTTATCTTCCAAAATACTACAAAAATGTGGTCAACATTTAATTAACCTTATAACAACGAATTTTTTTTTTTTTTTTTTTTTTTTTTTTGCACCGCAGGTGTTTGCTGTGGCGGTTCAAACAGCTATGGGTAGTCCACCTTCTCCTCCAATTAAAAAGAAAGGAAGATTCAAGTTGTGTGATTCAAGACTTCGAAGACTTATTCGATTGCTCTGAAAAAAATTTTCTAGGAAATACAAATTGCATAAAAATCATTGAAAAAGTTATATTAAAGCAATGATAAAGAAATCATAGCTCGATAAAGTGTTCAATGAAGAACTGGAAAAGGAAGAAACAAATGTCGGTCTCATCTAGACCTGCAAAGAAATAAGAAAACACTTTTTTTCATTGACTTTTTCTTGATAGATAATGATCGTCCACCAAATAAAAAGTTCAGTGTTAAAGAAGAAAATGAAAGCATTTTTATGAACTAATTCTCACTCAATTATCTTCAGATTTTAAGATTTTCAAGAACTGACAGTTCATAAAAGGAAGTTAAACTGCCAACGTTCCAGAAAGCTTGCCTTCTTTTCATTTTAGTTCTTGAAAGGAGTAGAAGATTGATCTAAGATTTAAACAGCATTTTGAATTAAATGAGACAAAAAATTATTTAAGGAAACTGACATATTGATAAAAGTCGGAATTAGTTGGTTGGCGTGAATTTTAGCCAACATTCTAGGCGGCGAGTTTTGTTTAGCGGATAATGCGCCAATCTTTTACCTCCAACTTCTGTAAATAGGAGGAATTTGGTTGCGATTTTCGAAACAACGCCAAAATGAGTTAAACTACATCTTTAGCGCATTATACTTGGCAATTTTCAGAATTTTTTTTTAATATTATAAAATTTTAGAGTAAAGAAAATTTAATTTAATGCTATCTAGAAATTAATTTAATCTCCAGTGACGTATTGTAAAAAAGAATTGATTTTTTTAATTGCTGTTTGATGCAAATAAGGTTTCATTTCGTTTTTGGATTATTGTATCATCTTATTATATAAAAACCTCTTAAAATATAGCCAAACAATTTTCTATATCAGTCTTTCAATTTAGTGTTTCATTTGTTATTTTCACTAACTGTTAAATAGATTTTTACATCATTTTCATCTATGTTAGACACCAGATTGTCATCGCAAATTAACTTTGTCAACATACTATACAACATATTTTATAAATTCATTTCTGTATTTAGTGTTTAAAAACTTTTACAATTGTTATTTATATCTTTTAACATGTGAAAATGTTTGATTGCAAAAAATAAAAATGTAATAAAAGTTATCTTACTTAATATTTAATTTATTTGTGTATAATTATATACCATTTATTTATTTGTGTATACTTATATACCAAATGGATTTTAGAAATATCACACAAAAATAATTATACATTGACAAAGGCATTATTTAGGTATAAAATGTATAAATAAGGACCTATATAAAATAAGTTCCTCAAACATAATTAATATATAAAGACATAAAAATATTATTATTAATAAGAAAATTTAAGTTTTAAATTTTTTACAACTGTAGATTTTTTTATGTATGTTATGTAATGATAACAACTTGTATTGTATACAATACAACAAAATTTGGCATGATTATGATGTACATTGCAATTATTTTCATTTTCTTTTGAATATACTATTTGTTTATCTTACTGAATTTTTAATATTTACCACTTATATTACACTTCATATAATTTAACTTATCTTATTAACTGAATATGTATGAAATAGCTATCATATTGTATTATTTTCCATAAAAATGGATTTTAGAAATATCACACAAAAATAATTGTACACAGACAAAGACATTATTTAGGTATGAAATGTATAAGTAAGGACCTAAATAAAATAGGTTCTTTAAGCATTAGTAATATATAAGGACCTAAAATAATATCATTAATAACTTTAAGTTTTAAGCTTTTTCAGCTGTAGATTTTTTTATGCGTGATGTAATGATAGTAACGTGTATTGTATACAATGCAACATAATTTGACATGATTATGATGTACTTTTGTAATTATTTTCATTTCATTTCAATATACTATTTGTTTATATTTATATAAATAATATGTATTAATTTAACACATCGTTGTTCCCCAATTAATTAAAACACTGTACTAGAATGAAATATCAAGTTTCATTAAATTGATATATTTATTATTAAGTAATTCAACAACTGAAATGATGTACAACTATAAAATAAACTATATTTTACATAATCATGAAATACTAGTTAAAAATCAATTTTTTTGTTAGTATAAAATGATTTAGATTTGTTTTAACAAGAAAAAATTTTGTTATTATTAAAAAATTCATAAATAAAACTTCTTTTATATTAATGTGTGTCTCTTTTTTTATTTATAAATTAATATTGTAACGTCTCGGCCTATGCTAGACCTATAACGGCTTCAAGAAGAAGGCTTCTTTGAGGTTCATGGGAACACTTTTAATTTTCAATTTTTTTTTCCTTGGTATTTCAATTTTTTTTTTTTTTTAGGTTGTTGGCACTGTCCTTGACATCTGTGAGAAATTTTACGTTAAAATATTCGTTAGTGCTTTAGTTATGCTTGGTTTTGTGAGATACTAAAACTGATTACGGCGATTTTTGAAATGCCTGAATTAATTGAGCAAAGAACTTGCGTTAAATTTTGTTTGCAGAAATGTATAGAATATTGCAGAAGGCATTCGGTGAGCATTCCTATATAGGAAAGAAATGATTAGAATTGGTAAAAACAGTTCAAAGAAGGCAGAGAACGCATTGAAGACGAAGAGCCCTCTGGTCGACCACCGACCTCAACCGACAAAGCTTATGTCCTAAAAAATTAAAGATTTGGTGCTTGCAAAACCGTCGATTTACAATTAGAGACCTTGCTAATGATGTTGGATTTTCAAAATTCCATTTTAAAAGATATTTTGGGCTTCAAACGCGTCAAATCTCGATTGGTACCGAAAACACTGAATTCGCCAGCTCAGACTGCATTGATTCTTCGAGACTTTTTCGCCAAAAAATGAAACCCACATCGTTTCACAAGCAACGTATTCACCTAATTTAGCATCGCGTTACTTCTGGCTATTTCCTAAACTCAAAAGACCACTCCGGGGACACCGTTTTGAGTCGATTGAAGAAACATTTCAAAAATCGCCGGAATCAGTTTTAGCATCACACAAAACCAAACGTAACTCAAGTACTAACGAATATTTTGATGTAACATTTCCCACAGATGTCAAGGTCAGTACCAACAACCTAAAAAAAAAGAAAAAAAAAATTGAAATACCATATGCCCGGAAATTTAAATTGAAAACTGGTCTTACTTTTGGACATGGTAGTATACAGAACTCTAGTTACAAAAAAAAAAAAAAAAAATTAAAAAAAGATAATTTGATTCAAAGTGAAGTTCACTCCATGTTCGGATATTTTCAGGGTTCTCGAATCTACAATGAATCTAATACACTGGTCTACGAAAGAACTTAATTATTACTTTGTAAACAGGTTCACATTGTAAACAGGCAAATCTCCGGCCTATTCTGTCATTTCAGAGTAAAAAAGAAAAACACTTCTCGTCGCAGAGAGTTCTGCGACAAGTGTGAACATGAAATTTTTTTAAAAGAAAATTAACTATCATGTTATACGAGTATCTCATACCTGTACCATGTTAAATTTCCTATAACTCAGACACATTACGAAGTGACAACCTGTATAAAAAGAGCTTCTACCAAAAAAAGATGGGGCGAAATTTCAACAACATAAGAGCCCCCAGCTTGAAGATTATTTTTTATCTAACGTACAACGTCACTGTACAACTTTGAAATGATAATACTTACTTTTATCCCTCTCCACTTTTGTGAATGTGAGTTTGCTTCGTAATCACCATTGTTATTGCTTACATGTACTTCACCATTGATTACAATGTTTAATATAAAGATATGACTACATATCGATTTTATTCTTTAAATTGCGTATATATGTCTTTATACTTACAAGAAATTTAATGATTCGCTTTTTTTGTTCTTAATCCAATAATAATCCTTAATAACTTCCTATAACTCAGACACATAATGAAGCAACAACCTGAAAAGAAGAGTTTCTAGCAACAAAAAAACCAGGCGAAATTTCAACAAGATAAGAACCTCAGCTTGAAGATTATTTTTTATCTAACGTACAACGTCACTATACAACTTTGAAATGATAATACTCCCCCTCTCACTTTTGCCAAAGTGAGTTTGGTTCGTAATCGTCATTGCGTAAATGTACTTCACTATTAATTACAATGTTTAGGATAAAGGGACGACTATATATCGATTTTATTCTTTAAATTGCGTACGCATGTCTTTTATACGTACAAGAAATTTAATGAATCGCTTTTTTTCTTCTTAATCCATAAACTTTTAAAAGAAATAAATCTTTTACGAAGACGGCAGTTAATCTATCCTGAAGCAATGGCACTTCGTTATGAGAAGTAAACAAACATTTGGTGAACAGACAGAAGACTATTTTCGGTACTTGAGCAAAGGTAGGAGAGGAAGCGGAAAGGAACATTAAGTGGAAGTATTTACTCAGGCTGTTTTCGGATCACGACGCTTATAATATGAAATGACGTGTCTGGTATTGTGGCTCAATATGCCCTTCGATCCCCAATACCTAAGACGATTAGTAACCCTAGCCCTTTCGATTGCTGCCCTGGCATTGATTTTCGGAGATCCTGAGTTTCTCAGCGATGGTTGGTTGGATGAAGAAGAGCAGCGAATAGAGGAGGAAGAGTTTCACCTGCACATGGCTAGTCAATACCTGGATTTATTGCCCCATGACCAATACGCCATGTACAATCTCTTCCTGGACAACATAGATAGGAATGAGTCCAATCTTATGTTGGATGCTGCAATATGACTTTAATAATTCCTCTTAATTGCACAGAAACAAAATGTTCATTAATAATAATTTATAGATTATATGTTATTTTTTTAAAGTAATAAATATGTAAAGAAATGACTGTATCAGTTTTGTATAGCCAACATATACAACTACTTTTTATATAATTCTGTTGAATTTATATTTTTTTAGTGTTAGATTGGCTAGAATTTTATAAATGTTCCCAGAAAAAAAAAATTAATAAAAATTATTTAAAAGAAAAATAAATGGCTCAATAGCAACATGTGCAATTAGCGTGCAGGAGAAATTAGGTTCGAATCCACTGGTGGCATAGTTACTGTTTTCAGAAACAAGGATGATGATGATTATGATAAAGTGTCTTGAATCGATAGTCAGGCTGTTTGGTTTTCTCCTAAAGCAAATACAGGGCAGTTACACCTGAAGTCCTCTCCCGATCACCCACGGATAGGCTGTTTTATAGTAATACATGAGGCCCACGAGTTAGAAAAAAAAAAAATTGCACAACATCAATGCACATAAAATTGTAATGCTACACTATAAATAACAAAAACATTAAAATATGAATGTATAGTACTCTCATATACTTATATAAAAAAAATAATAATATCTATTTTTTTTTTTGGTATCTCATAACTTCTTTTCTGTACTTTAGATTTAATTTGGTTTTTTTTTTTTTTTTTTGAATACATATGCTATTTGTATTTTATTATACATATTACATATAAACAAAGAAAACTTCTTTGTGTTCTTCAAAACTTAATTCAAAATTTTAAGACAATAAAATTTTATTAAAATATTTTCTTCCTCCTATGAGTACTGTATTGTGCCTCTGTAATGTGGATTTCATGTCTCCCTCTGGATTTTTTTTGCGAAATTATGGTAAAATAAGAAAAGTTGATCAAGTTTACATATTAGTATATATTTATTTATGTAATGCTTTATACATGTACAATGAATGATATATTACTTTTGTATACAATTATTTCTATCAGGAAACATGTTAAAAAAATACAAATCTTTTATTTAAAATAAATTCAAAAAATCATAATTTTTTTAGTTACATTTGAATAAGTGATTCTTTTTAAAACCGTTTAAAGAACAAGACAAAGCAGAAAATATATTGGTATTGAGAATAACACATAATATAAACATGTATATTAAATACAAAGCAACAATTATATAAATATATTTATAAAATGGTTTAACAAGAATGAAAAAAATTATATACTTGCTGAGCACTATTTACACCTACAGTTTTAGTGAGGTCTTCCAAGCTAGCATTACAAATATTGATTAAACCTGGGAAATAAAGAAAATCTTCACAATTTTTTGCAACAGAATTATTATTATTAGAAAAATGAGGAAAGAAAATTATTTTTCAATAAAAGTATACACAAATTTATAGTCTTACAAAAAAAAAAAAAAAAAAAAAAAAATGATAATGAATCAAATTAGATATATTAAAATATTTTCTTAACAAATCAAAAATAATTCAAGTACTTACTTTTAAATCTTAATAGCAATGCTTGAGCTTTAGTTTCACCCAATGAAGGAATGGTGAGGAGAGTTTTCAAAAGATATGTTTCCATCGGAGGAGCACGACTCCTAAACATAAAAGGATTGGATTTATCTTCGCAGCCCATACGAACCTAAATAAAAAAAAAAAAAAATTTTTATTTCAAAATCAATACAGTATTTAAAAATTTCATTGCAATAACAAAAACAAATATTATCTTTCTATGACTGAAAATATCAGTCTGTTACAGAAGATGTTGTATTTAATAAGTTTAATTTTTACTAAAATGTTATCATGAATAAGACCAAATTTCTACTATGATTTGTTCTTTTCCAAATTTCTCCTATCCTATATCTTTATTAAAACTCTGTTAATAAAACAATTGAAAATAAACAACTACAAAAACCATCAGTTCAATGCACAAAATATAAACTGAACTTTACTCCTATTGAACACTTTACTGGGGATACTTTATTTTTATAGACTTCAAGGAATTATTTCACAGTGTTAAGCATTTCTAAAGTCAAATGACAATTCTTGAAATTGTTTCCTAATAAGTTTCTATGAATTTATAAAAGTTTTGTCAAAACTACAATTTGTTATTTATTTTGTACAAGTCACATTATTAATAAATTGTACATAGCAAATCTAATACAAGTAATTTCAACTACAAATAATTAAAAAAATCTCTTATTAGATTAAATCAATTACTCATATATTTACAAGAAAATTTTGCAATATTATTATGATTGCCAATTTTGTAAAATTTTGAGTGCTGAAGAAAAATAATGGTCTTGAACCATGAGAGTTAATTGAGGTTTGAGAACTTATTTCCTGTTGCAAAACATATTATAATTATGGATTACATTAAAAAAAGAAGAGAAATAACCTTATCTTTATAAAATAAAAAGAAAAAAAAAACTGTTTTAAAATTTTAAAAAGCAGTAAAATAAAAAAGTAAACCATTGCAATAAGGGCTTGACCACATTCTTCACATCCAGAAACAGGAATGATTCCCAAACCAAGCTCAAGAACAGCAAATTTCTGAAGATCATTAAAATACTGATTACTGATAGAAGTTTTCTCCACTATTACAGCACTTCTTTCATAATTAGCCTAAAAGACACAAATATTATTTTAGATTGCTTGTTTAAATATTCATTAAAATGGATAATAACAAAGAAAATATTAAAGAATAAGAGATAATTATGAAAATTTTCAATATATATTCATGAAAAAGAAAAGTAGAAAGCAAATTTTTCTATTTTACAAGCTATATATATATATATTATTAAATTTAGCTACATTAAAAAAAAAAATGTTGATTCTTAATTTTTTTTTTTTTTTTTTTTTTTAACTTATGATCTACAGAGATTTTATAATCAAATCATTACATTCTAAAGTTTTTTTACTTGATATGAAATGGTTTCTAAATAAGACCAGCAATTCAGAAAAACTATTTTGACTTCGTAGATAGTAATTATCCAGAAATTTCATATAGAGAAAAGCTTGGCTTTCAGCTTTTTTTTTTTAAGCCATAAATTAAATTTTAACTATTTTATTAATAAAAGAAAGATAAGATATGCTACATACATTTGATTTATGAGTGATATTGAAAATATTAATGTTATCTGACAGGAACTCTTAAAAAAATTAATTTAGTATTTGGTTGTGTTTTTGAATTCATATTTTATAAGTTTTGCTTTCATTAAACTACAAATCCTTTATAAGAATTATCTTATTAGTGGTGGAATCTTCTTTACTTTTCGTTGAAACTGCTAGCAGACTAATAAATAAGTTATTTATTTATTTTTTTAATTTAGGATAGCAAGTTTATTTGCTGATGCTCAAAGGATGATATTCTCAGAATATCCCTAATCCAGAAAGAGTCAAGCAGTTATTTATCACATTTGTATTCTTTCTGTTTTAGCAAAAAATATTTGTAGTTAAAGACTCATTTTTTGGTATTTTTTATGTAATAGTCTCAAGACATCCTTTCTCTGAGACTGGACTTTTTAATTACATTTTTGATATATTTATATATAAAATTTACCAGCTTAATGTTTAAAATGTAAAAATTTTAAGTATGCATCAAGTTTCAAATATAAAAAAATTATTAATTTTTATTTA
The DNA here is from genome assembly GCA_021605095.1 of Caerostris extrusa. Lineage (NCBI taxonomy): Eukaryota > Metazoa > Arthropoda > Arachnida > Araneae > Araneidae > Caerostris > Caerostris extrusa. Next base: position 91,426 of record BPLR01010314.1, on the reverse strand, counting down.
ATTGTTTTTTTAAGTAATTTAAAATAGTTATTTTTATATCATTAAAATAACTCTATTAGAATTTAATAAATAAAATTGATAAAGCTAGACAATTTTTAAAACTGTATTAATAAACTAAAAATATTTATTTTTTCTCCTAAATTGAGTTTTGCATTTTAAATTTTCAAGTTATTATTCAAAGAATTTAAGAGATGAATGTCAAGCATTGTCATTTGAACAACACTTTAAAAAAATAAAAGAACTGTTATCAGAGAGAAAAGATTAAATAATGCGATTTATCGAAGTAGTCCTTGAAATAAAGGACATAATTATAAAAAAGAGCCTATATTAAATGATACTTATTTTAATTGAACAATTATTAAAACATAACAGTATTATTATAATGTGTCGATTTAAAAATGCCTTTAACCTAATTTAAAACAATATAAAAACTTAAAAGTAGAAATATTCTAGAGCCCGTCTTGATGAGAGGATGAATGGCTTTAGCAAACCATTAAAAATCATTGGAAAGAAAACAGAAATTATGTGTATTGACAGAAAATTATGCGTTTTGATTTCACTCCAACAAGAGTTGATTTGGTACTTACACATTAACACCACCGCAGCAGAAAAAGTGCTAATGCGTCAATAAGAGCTGCCAATGCGCCAAAATAGAGACTGTTTTGAATCTATGTTAAACTCTATATCGGCCCATTTTCCACCAAAATCTGATTGACTTCTTTTGTTTTTAAATAAAGTGTTTTGAATTTTGAAAGTGTTTTGATTTTAAATAAAGTGTTTTATATATTTAAAAAAAAAAAAAAGTGTTTTATATTTCTCACAAAAATTTTAAGTGTAGATTGGCGCTACTTAAAAACCGCCAATCTGTAGATGCGGTGGCGTTAATACGTAAGTACCGTTGGTTTTTCCACACATCAAAGGGACCTCATTTGTGTCATTCGCAGCCAGAGAAAGTGCTTTTCAAATTCAAACTGAGGAGTGAAAGCCACTTGTTCTTCGCATGCTCTCATTTGGACAGACCTTAAATAGCTAATAATAATTTAATACCAAATTGAAAACAATTAATAACAGAATGATTAAATTATTTTGTTTTTAAAAACAGTTTTCCATGATATATATCAGAAACTAATAGTTTTAGAATTAAATACAACAATTATAAGTGTGCAAGCATTGTTGCTAATACATTGTTCATTGACAAAGCAAGCTTAAAAATGCTAAATGAAAAGATTAGAAAAAATGCTTCATACTTTTTCAATTTTGCAAGATTTCTACGATAGTTTGTTCCTGCAACTAAATCAGCTTCAGTGATGAATAGAACTGCAAATTCTGTGGTGGGATAAAAATCAACAAAATCCATGGAATCAACCACTAAAACTCGGAGTCTTCCTGTGAATGAATAAAGTAATTCAAATTGGATCCATATTATGAAAATTTATAAAAACAAGGATTTATATTTTGAATTAAATTCAGATATACTGGATTATGGATGTTTAATAATTTTTAAAAAACATTAAAGTATTTTCTCCTAACAGAAACTAGGATGAAATAAAATAAACAAATTATGTATGTATGTAATAATCGTCTATTTTTAACATATTATAAGAACAACAGATTGATTATTTTCAATTTCATGCATTACTCATATAATTTCAAGTAATTTTTTTGGTTTGCAATTAATTTTCATTCAAAAGTTTTATCACCAATATAGAGTTGCATTTTTACATCTTCTTTGAAAGGTGTAAAATCTCTTCTAATGAAAATTTCAATGTTTTCTTTTTTTATTTATTGATAGGATCTAGTTTAAATAACATAACAAATTTCAAAAACACTATTTTTCACAGATCCTGGTGAATTTGTTAACCTGCGATGAATAACAATTCAATAAATCTTGAACTAATTTATGTTCAATACACTTTTGCGACAGTAATAAATAACAGCAACTAGTGTCAATAGTAAATTTTCATATAATTAAATTTAAAAGGCCATTGTAATCAAGAGAGTCAGAATGGAACAAAATTATACATATTTATTATATTATAAATATTTCTTTGTTCAAATATGTATCATAATTAAAAATGAATATTGCATGGGCACAAAAAAAAAAAAAAAAAAAAAAAAAAAACCCGCTATGAAATAAAACATTCGTACGATTCAAATGTGTATAGATGTCACTGTTTGTCCACTTGTCATTTACATATATTTGTCCGGGTGGAACTTGAGGGCGAAAAATTGTTTCTGCCATATTTTGATGGAGGAAATTTTTTTATTCCTAATAAAAATAAAACAGATTAAACTTAGAAGGAACAGAATTTATGTTTCAACTCAGAAAGTTAAATAATTATGTCCGCTAAAATGCACACTCTGCCGGTCTCAAATTCTTAACTGAAACAGAACAAAGAGCACATGCTTGTGTTTACAAATTAATTCACATTGTATCGTATTGAAAGTTGGCATCGATGCTATAACACAAAGAAATTTCGAAATTAATTTTTAAAAAAAAAAGCGAAATATATTTATAAAGTTAAGATGGCTGTTCAAAATTATTTCATTTATTTTTTACTTTTAAATGAATGAATGAATTAATTTTTTTTTACATTAAATTATTGCTGTTAATAAAAATTAAACTTCGATATAAAATGTTTCATTCGATAGTCCTATCGATATATCCGAGTCATAACAAAACATTGTAGGATGGTGATGGAATAGAAAATGTGTTCAAATGTTATCCCAACATTAAAACATGAAAATAATAAGATACGAAGAATTTTTAAATTGTTCAAAATTATGGAAATTTGTGTATAAGTTTCTAATTTGATATAACAAACGTGCGAAGATTTGTTTTAAATATTACTGAAAAGAAAAAAAAAACCCGGCAATTTAATTGCTGTCAAAAATGGTATACCTTTTTTCAGCTCTTATAATTAATTTTTCGTCAGTTTACCTATTTTTTCTATTGATAGGAAATGGATTGATTTCCTCACTTGACAATTTTAAATAAAAAAATTTAGCGTCTACTTAAATTAAATCTTTTATATAGTGTACATATGTCTTTCTCTAAGGCAGTTTTAAAAGGGTAATCATAACATAGCTAATAACATGGTTATGCAGTATTATATATTTTGGTAGCTATTGGAGAAAGATTTAAATTATTGCTCTTTTCCAAGTACCTCATTTCAGTATTTTTTTTAAATCTATAACGTAAATATGTTACAAATAACAAAATATTTAGAAATTGATTGTTTTTGAAAGGTCAAGATTTTGATTGAAAAATACTCAATGTCATCCATGAAATAAATATAAAAGTATAATACATTTAAAATTATTTTAACATGCATCTGACGTCATTGTTAATGAATAAAGCTATCCGAAATGTATCCTATATAAAGACAATTTATTGGGCTTCATTTTAAAAAAAAAAAATCAACTGAAATATGACCATCATCATTTATAATTCTACATTTATGTATAATATTTATATATCTTTCAGAGAGAAAGAAGATACTGACTTATATATTTTTAAATATTTCTAGATGAAATTTAGTGCTTTAAATGAATCTTCTTTATCAGATGATAATGGGGATCCAGAATTGGCTTCTAGAGAAGCACAGGTAAATATATAAAATTTATTTCAAAAACTTTTTAATGTTTTTACTTATGTGTTAAAAATACCTTTCTATTGCTTTAAATAAAATGGTTTTGATTAAATGTATTAAAAATTTTTTTCATTTTGTAGGAGGAAGAAGCCTATTCTTCATATCACCTGGCTTTGAAAAACAAAGTGAGGGCAAAAGTGAAGAAGCAGAAGAGATGTTGAAAGAAATTTTAGAAATAGAATTCTTAGCTCAGGTTCCCTTGTTTTTATTATCTTAAAATATTTCATTAGAAGTTAATAAATGGATTAATTTTTTAAATAAATTGAAACTCTGCCTTTCTATAAATCTATTTTTTTAATCTTGATTTTATAACAATTCGGGGTACTACGTATTAACGCCACCGCAGCTCAGATTTGGCGGTTTTTAAGTACCGCCAATCTACACTTAAAATTTTTGTGACAAATCATAAAATATATAGAACACTTTATTTAAAACCAAAACACTTTCAAAATTCTAAACACTTTATTTAAAAACAAAGTAGTCAATCGGTTTTGGTCGAAAATGGACCGACATAGAGTTTAAAATAGATTCAAAACAGTCTCTATTTTGGCGCATTGGCAGCTCTTCATTGGTGCATTAGCCCAGCTTCTGCTGTGGTGACGTTAATACGTAAGTACCACTAATTGTTAATACGTAAGCACCCAATTAGTGTATCTAATTAATATTTATCCAGAAATATAAATATGTAAAAGTTAAGATGGTTGCACAGTGGTGATTTTATTCTCAGATTTCTGAAAATGTAAGGTTACTCTATTCTGAAAATTTCAAATTACTTATTCCAAAATTTTGTCTTTTCTGAAAATGCTTGTCTCTTTCTATTTTTAAAATAAATATGTTTAAATGATTTGTAAATTTTTGTAAGGAGCGATAAAGTACATCCTATTAAGGAGATTGCATGACACTTTTATGAAATTTTATGTTGCGATTTTGCTAGTAAAGTGAGTTGAAAGAGGTCTTTATTTCATACACAGTTTCCAAAATAAAAATTTGATGTGTCATTCACAAAATTTCAGCTGTTCCCCCTCTTCATTCATTCTTAGATTAGTTTTTCTTTTATAATTAATTAAAAAAAAAAGCATTATTATAATACTTTATTGTGAATTCCTGAAGTCAGTTTACATCTGATCAAAAATAAATAGTAATAATACATATATGCTTAAATACAAAATTAAAAATTAAATTTTTCTGTTCATGGATTCAAAATTTATTAATTTTTTTTTATGTGTAAGCACTTTATTTTTTATTTTAAAAATTGATGATACATAGCAGTGCTATTTTAAATGGTTGTTTTTTTTTTTCCTAATTATAAATGACACTATTTAAATAAAAAAATTTAGTAAAGATCATAAAGAATTTTTATCACGATATAAGAATAAAGAAAACATAGTAATTATTTATATGCATAACAGTAATGCATCATTTTCTATGGTGTATTTGTTATTATTCTTATAGCATAATTTTTTTTATTTTGATTATTTTTTAATTGTTTTTTTTTTTTCCTTTAGGCTCAACCTAATGAGGATTCAAATGATGAGGCTCCTTTTACGCCCTGCTTTAACCCTGAAGTATCTTCTGTACAAAAATTTAGCCAATGTGTCAAATACGAAGAAAGATTTTCATGCTGCAGTTGATTATTTTCTTGAGGTACTTAATGTTTATTTTGTTTTGTTTGTTTGAAACATCAATATTCCAAAAATTCTTTAAATTTAAAAAAATTCGGTACTTACGTATTAGCGCTACCTTGGCTACAGATTTGGCGATTTTTAAGTGGCGCCAATCTAACAGCTACAGATTTGGCGGTTTTATGTAGCGCCAATCTAACAGCTACAGATTTGCTGATTTTTGACGCCATTTTTTAGTGCTACGAAAATGCCTGTCGGCCTGTTTTCCACTGAAATCTGTTTGACTACTTTGTTTTAAATAAAGTGTTTTGAATTTTGAAAGCGCTTTGATTTTAAATGAAGTGTTTTATATATTTTATTATTTGGAACAAAAATTTTAAATGTAGATTGGCGGCACTTAAAAACTGCCAAATCTGTAGCTGCGGTTGGCGTTCAAAAGATAACTGCGTGCGCATGCAAACAAGATTGCTCTTTATTGCCGCAACTGCATCCAAGGTAGCGTTAATACATAAGTACCACAAATTCTATGATTTGCTTTTATAATAAAAATTAATGTATATTAAAAAACATTTTTTTTTCTTCTTGAACAGTATCAGCTAATTAATTATCTTTTTTCAATTTTGAATTAATGAGGGTATATTTTAAACTTTTTAGGCTCTTGAGATTGATAATACTGATGTTTTCATGTGGTATCAAATGGGAAAAGCTGCTATAAACATTTTAAATTTTTCTCTGGCCAGGTTAGCTTTTGAAGAAGTAAGCCAATTATTTCATAATTTTTTATCAAACATTTTATATTTTAATTAAAAATTTGGCTTGTTGCATAAACGTTTGTTTTATTATTTTCAAGGGTTTGAAGTGCAATCCAAGTCACTGGCCTTGCTTAGATAATATTATTACTGTGATGTATACCCTTAATGATTATGCAAGTATGTATATGCAAATTGTTTCCACTATTATTAATTACACAATTTTAATAATATTGAAAAAGTTTTCCACTTATTCATTATTATCATGGTACTATAGTAGAATTTTTACTGTCCTAAACCAAACAGTTTGAGTAGTTGTGAAAAACAGGATGTTATAGTACAATTGAAATGTAAATTTTATCATTTTATTCCATGAAAGGTTTTGACATTTATTGTTGTACATTAAAATACTCATGAGCTGTAAGAAGTATGAGTATAAATTTTTACTTTTGGCTACAATTCAACAGTTAAATATTATTGAATGAATTATAAATATTAAATATTAATAATAATGGGATCGAATATTCCATTTTTTTTTTTTTTTACTTCCTTTCTCCTTTTCTCTTTGTATGAATTTTTAAATATACTAAAGTGTATTTTATCAGTCATTATGAAAGAAAATGACTTTTTCTATTATAAACAGTTATGAAAACATTGTCATGTAGTACATTTTATCCATTTAAGAATTCATTTTAATTTTTGCTAACTTCACTTAACTTCTACTGATTTATTGTTCTAACATTAATTTTTTATTTCTAAAATTTTCATGAACAATTCAAATTTTTATGTAAGTACTTAAAAGGAAATATTTTATTTTAAAAAAGATAATTGCCTTAAAATTGAAAGCATTTTGCATTTTATGTGTTAATGCAATTTTACTGTAACTAGTTCAATTTTTATCTTTGCATCCTTTTTAATTACTTGTCACAAATAGTAGTAATATTTTAGTTTCACTATTGGTTGTATGATGTTCAAGTTTTATGCTACTTAATCTCGTAATAAATAGGGATAAACAATAAGATACTGTATACTATATATTAATTTTTTAAAAAGCCTCATGAAGTAGATATTTATTTTTTACTTTTTGTGCTTTAAATTTTTAAATATGTATTAATATTCTTTCCAGACTGTTTATATTATATTGCTAAAGCTTTAGAGCGGGAATGCTATTATCTAAAAGGGCTTGTTTTCAAGGATGAGATCTACAGAGAAGATCCTAGCTTAAAATCTTTCTGTGAAGAATATTTTAATAAATGGTATGCTCTAAGTATATTATACTGTATATTGTATACATATATTCAATTTCTGTATAATTTAATCTTAATATTTAAAATAAAAATAATAATTGCAGTTCTAATGTATGCATTGTTTGTGATTAATACATTTGTAAACAATATGTTTTGTTTTTCCCTTAAAAGGTCACCCATCATGTATGACATTCTAATTCATTTTTTAAGAATAATTTCATAAAATTGTAGGTATGTGAAAATTGCAAATTATTGATTTTTTTCATACATGATGTATGTTGTTTTTTAAAAAAAGTATATATGTAGTTAATTACTTTAAATTAATTTAAAAAAAGATATTTTGCTATTGTTGGTACGAGCATCTTTCATTGTGTAATTCTGTCTGACAATAAATGTATACTTTTGATGAGTTTACAAAGCTTAGCCAATCTTTTTACCTAATTTATATTTAATTTTTATTTTTTAGTGATCCATCTATTCATTCTGCTGAATATGACAAAGAAGAAGCTCAAAAGGTACTACTTCTACTCCAAATTTATATAATTTGATTAAATTAAGATATTTAAAATTAGAAATTGTAATACTTATTAGTTTTTATTTAAATCAAGTAAATTTAAATTAGGACAAATATCAATTCGACTATTAATTATATTTGGAAATATTTTTGCCATGTTTTTAAATTCCTTGACTTAAAGAGATGCTTTGAGATTTATGTTCTCAAAAGCTACTTTATTGTAACCTATTATAAATTGCTTTGTGTTTTAAAAACTTCCTTTGACTGATTATTATAACACATCATGTGTTTTAAAATATTTGAAATATTTTATTTTTTCCTTATTCCATAAAAAATATATATTCCACTTATACTATATTACTATACCACTACCACTTTTATTCCTTATATACTATATTCCACTTATATCTATACTTAATGTTAATCTTTGTATGATATTATTTTGTTGTAGCTCATTCAGGAAGCACTTGACATGAGGATTAAAAGACAGTCTTTTCATAAACCCACCCCTCTTCCGGTTTTAAGTTTAACTAAACCCATCAGAGAAAATTCGTAAGTTAGACTTCCTTTTTGTAATTGAAATGTTTTTTTTTTTTTTTTTTTATTCCATTATTGCATTTAGAAATGCCTTAAAACAATTTTATTATTTATCTTTAGATGGAAGAGCCTAGGTGAAAGCCTCATCAGCATGTATGACAGTATATCAAATGCCAATCCAGCTGTTGTAAGACTCAATTTATAATCTTAATAAACATTAAATCTCAAAGATCTTAAAATTTATTCAAAAATGTGTTGTTTCTTATCCCACTTAGTTGACATCAATAGCTAGACCAAGTTCATGAGCTCATGTGTTTTCATGTAAGAAAGGGGGGGGGCAGCTTTTGTTGTGATGGGGCACCCATAGGTAGTTTGACTTGGCTCCATATTGCTGAGGAAGAAGGCCATTGCCTTCTGGGAGGACTTTTAGGGGGACTTAACAGCATTTGCATATCTTACTGGAGAAATCCGGTAACACCCTCCATGTAATCCGACTAATGAGGTAAGATGCTGAACATCGCAAATGCCATTGAGTTTCCTCGTTTTTGAAACAGTGTCTACAATAAAGCCCCTGGCAGATTGAAACGTCAGCTGCTCATGTTGTCACTGAGTCATGAAACGACTCTCATAAAACCATCACTACTCTTGCGGTGTCTGATGAGCTTCTGTTGGTCCTCGCAAATCCGAGGGAGAGAGTGTGATTTCCTGGCTGTCCGTTCCCATATCTGCAACAGGTCTCCAAGATGAACAGCTTCTAGTCGATAGAACAATGTAGGTAAGGGAAGTCGGCAAGTTAAATCCTTAACTTCGGGACAAGGATTAGCTCTGAGGACTGGGCATAAAGTGGGTGGGGCACTGCACTGGGACTAGGCAAAATTGGCCAGGACAACCTGGTCCGGTTCTACCCAAACCAGCGTTGGGGCCTTCCTGTGAATGCCTCAGCTGTGTGGTGGACCGGGCATCAGTCTGGACTAACCGTTTCGGTGGGCAAGTAACAACTGGCACAGACTAAGAGAATCGGACTGTCTAATTAAAACAAAAGCATTGTGATGGCCTGTGAAAATGTAATAATTATAAAAAATTTCTAAGGTTGTTTCAATTCTCTTCTTTTCTAATGTGTATAAATTTATGAATATTTATGAAGCTCTATGTAACCTTAGACTACAAAGGGGATCAAACATTCACAAGGTCATATACATGTTGGATAAGTAAAGACGTCTAGTAAGAGGGATGGTATATTATCAGCATAATTTCCTAAATGTAGTAATATTAAATTATGAGTAAAAAATACTATAGATGAAGCATAAAATATTACTTTAAAGATATACTTGTATGTTTGTCAGAAAATGAAATAAAAGGATGAATAAAAGTTTATTTTATGTATGCTTAACTAGGTCATGCCATGATTATGTAGGGGTGTCTATAATAGAGTGTGTCAAATAATCAAAAGATTACTTATATAAAAAATATGCATATCATCTTGAAAAGTTATTGCTTTGGTTACATCTACACTATGGTAAGAATTAATGAAATTTTGCTGTGAGGGAACTTGAATATGGATGACAACTTGAATAGAATGTGATGTTATGGTAAATTTTGTGAGCTGACATCTTCATCTGTGGTCACTGCTTCTATCTCCTCGCTCTTTGCTTTTCTCCTCTTTCCTCTGCAACACTGTAATTATCTTCTCCTTTTTCTTGTGGCATCTTCTTATTGGCTTTTCAGCTCACTTACACGAGGGTTATACAATTATAATAATTATTAATTGATCCCAATTGAGTAAACATTCATCAACTAACAATTAAACTAAAACTATTTCACTGTGAATTTTATTATAAACTTTTAATTTACTGTGATTTGAATTGAGATCCACATTAATTTCAGTTAGATGAATGTTTTAGTAAAAATTGCTATGTCTGTATCTATAATAGTACATCTACTTTTTAATGAATTTTTAACATTTTTAGAAAATTCACTATATAGCAATTACTAATTTGTTTTAGTGATCTATAAAACAGTGATTTTCAAAATGTGTTAAACAAATATATAATTTAATTAATTGCATTTTTTATATAATACATTTCCGTAACTTTATAAACTGTAGAATAATATTTTTTATTTTAGATGCTATTGTTTACATCATAATATATTTTCATAAATGTTATAAGGCACATAAGGTTATACACTAATTATTAAAAGAAATCATTTACCAATGAATAAATTAAATGTAGTATGCTTTTATGAATTTATCATATCATTAATATTAATTGTTATTTAAAAAATTCATATTTTTAGTCTTTTAGTTGCAAGATTGACTTATCACCATTTGTTGAAAATGGTAGTAAAAACAAGATGCATGTCCAACACCTTCTTCTTTGTCCTCATTATCTGAAGCTTGCAGTAGTAATTCTGCAGCATCTCCACATGTTGGTCTTCCCACTCATAAATCTGAAGGCCTATTGCAACTTGCTACTTTACCTCCAGAAGATTACAGAAGCCGAAGAAGTTCAGTTATGGGTAAAAAATTGTTTCTTTTATCTTCTTTAAATTGAAATTTTTTCCCCTTAAAATGGGCTTTAGCATAGGCAAAGTATAGACCATGGCTGGTGGGGATCATGCAACTTTCATTATGTTATTTAACTTGTACAAGTTAATGAAGAATTTTTTAAAAATTGCAAGTTAATTTTTAGAATGTTATAGATTTTTAAAACCCTTTTTCTTTTTTTTTTTTTTTTTTTTTTTTTTTTTTTCCTTCCATGCTGAACTCAAAATAACCACTATATCATCACAGGGTGTAACCATTTTTTCTCAAAATAGCTCCTTTATTCTACACACATCAGAAAATTTTAAAGGTTCCAAACAATGTGCCTAAATCACAGCTATATTTAACATTGTTATTAATGCTTTCTGGCCTTGGGTTGCTACAAATAATTTGATTAGAGAAGTAAATGGCACTGTTATGAGTTGATAGACTAGTTTAAGTCCTTTTCTACATCATTCTTTTCCCCTCATAGATTTTCACTTTAATTTGTTTTGTGCTCAATAAAATGGTGAATCATGGTTGTGTTAATTGATAGCTTTTGCTATATTTGTGGTGAATTTATTATCAAGAAATACCAAAGAAACATAACAGAATTAGTGAGAAGGTATGCTTTGCCTACTTCAGGATAAAGCATTAAAATGCATAAAAATTTTGGCTGCCTCACAGATGTTTACCTTTTTGTAAGAAATGGTTTACGAGGAGAAAAACTTTAGCTAGTAGTTCCTATGATATATAAAAACATTACTACTATCACTGCATATTCAATTAAGAATTGATAACCAGCCCACTGAATATACAAAAGGGGACCAATTAGTAAAAGCAATATCAAAAGCTGAAAGTTTCAGTACCTATACAAAAAATACTCTCATTTTTCAGACACAAAGTTAAGATATCTGTGTTGGCTAAGACATAAGATAATTAAAGAAATCTATATCTTTGAAATTGTAATGAATATAAAAGAAAAAGATGCTTGAGCAGTATTAGAAGAATGCTTTGGAAACCAGAGAGACTTAGTTATGAAAATATAAATCAAATTATGTTAAGAAAGTTCAAAGAACATTGATGAAATATGAGTCTGAAGGTACAATTTTTTTTTTCCTCATCGTGTTCAATGAGGGAAGAACATGATAGATGTTTCCACCAATCTATTTTAATGGGAAAATAATTCTATGGTTGCTGAAATGTAAATATAATTTGAGATTATGCTGGCACCTCCATTCATATATTTTATAGAACAGAAAGAGCTACATCCAAAATTTTAAAGACAAAAATTAGAAAATACAACCTTTGGATCATTACGAGGAAAGGCAATACTTTCATAATGAGGAAAAAAATATAATTGTAAATGCATTTTACTGCACTGGGTGTTAATATTAAATGTAAAAATGAATGGAGTTTGGAGAAAAACTGTGGATGATAAAGGAAAAGGGCTTGAATATTTTAAATGAGCACTTAAAATAATATACGATCTATCTTAAATTTTGGAAAAAGTTTGTTAATAGTATCTTTTGTTTGCATTGTAATTTCATATCAGCCTTAAGGGCTCCCGAATATATATGTACACTCAAGAGCCAAAACATTATGACCACCCCTACATTTTGCAATGAATTCGCCTGGATGATGTGGAAGGCACATGATCAGGTGGAAGTGGTATTTAACTGGTGTTAAGTGGTGGTATTAATCCATGCCAAGGCAGGTTGAAGCTGTGTTGCGCTCCAAAGGTAGGCCAACTCGTTATTGACAGGTGGTCATAATGTTTTGGCTCTTGAGTGTATGTACGAGTATAAAGACAGAACTATGTTTATTTAGCAATCATTTTGTAATATGCATCTAAATCTCAAGATTAAAATATACGGACCTGTAATATAAATTTGGTATTCAATTTATTAATTGATTAGCATTTAATATTAAAATCAAATATATAAATTATTGAAAATAGATTATTTAATTTGTCATATATCAGTATACTATCTATTTCAATCTGAATATTTAATAAATTAAAAAACAGCAAAAGCAATCAGTAAAAATTTAGAATCAATGTTTGCTAATATAGTTAACTAATTGTCAAGATGATTACATAATTACTGTAATATCATATATTAAATTTAAATTATATAAAACTTTTCTATAGAAGTATAAGTAAGTAAATAATATAAGCTTACTAATTTTTTATTTTAAGTTATTTATTACAATACATCAAATTATTGGATTCTTGAAGACTCCGATAATTTTCATGATGCAAATTTTAGTTACATTTTATAATATGTCCAAAATCTTTTTGTCATTTTCCTCTTCATAAAAAAAAACCTTTATTTTTCCATAAATAGTATTTTAATTATTCTTCATTGAAATTGCCTGTTTTACAAATAAGTCTTATTATATTATTTCTTTAATTTAATGGAGGTTTTTCAAATTTTCCATTTTTCAATTTAATTTTCCATTAAATTTCATAAAGTTATATTAAAAAAATAAACATAAAACTTTGTATATTTAGGAATGTATTTTATGGAAAATGAAAATGTGTTAAAAAAAAAGCATGATCGTTATAGCTTTAAATGATTATTATACTTAAGTTAAATTAATCTTTGTGTTTAGAAATAGATGAAATGCCTACAACACCCACGACACCAAATGTGAATGCAAACCCATATACATTGGTACTGCCTCAATATGATACACCACCTACTGATCTTTCAATATGTGCTGATTCTATGTCAAGTAACAAAAGGACATCAAAAGGAAACGATTACTTTCAGAATTGAATGATCTGTCAACAAAGCGACGATCTTCGCGGGTAAGCCACCACTTCCTTCCATCATATGCAAATTAAAAATTTATTTCTGGAATTTAAATTTTAATAGCAAGATATTTCAACAAGATTTATAGCAAAATTATATTAGATATTTAGTAAGCTTTATAGCAATATTATTAGTATAGCAAGTTAATATATAGATAGCTTTATAGCAAGTTTTTATTAATAGTATACTTATAGCAAGATTTTATTAATAGTATACTTATAGCAAGATTTTCTAATGTTATATTATTATAGCAAGTAACTAAGGCTAGAACAGGCAAGCTTTATAGCAAAATTTTCTAATGTTTGTTATAAATTTTACTAATTTGCTAGTAATTGTTGTTTCAAATTGATTTAAGCTAAGCATGTTTTCTTATGTATTTTAATTTTAACTTTTGGATATATTTTCTTTAATTATATTGTTGGTTTTTTTTTTATTATTATTTCCTTTACACAAAAAAATGTATCATTTACACCGTTTTTGTTATACTTGATAATGTAATTATTAAAATCATTGTATTGATTAAATTTCAAATTTTAAAAATAATATAACATTTGTTTTTAATATTTTTATTGTAAAAATAAATTTAATAGGATAAATGATTCATTATAAATTTATTAGATGAATTGTTTTTATTGAGAAAAAAAAATAGAATAGGCACATAAATATTATGCATTAAAAGATGTCTTAAATATTTTTCGAATTATAATAGATAAAATTGTTATTATCTGGATAAATTTTAACTACATAATAATAAATATTTGATGTAATTCATGTTTTAGGTTAGAAATCCTGCCATCAAAAAACCTCAAGACAATATAAACTACCAGGAGCTTTTGCAGAAATTTCTTCCTCCTAAACTGATGTAAATTTTCTTTCTTTCCCTTAATTAATTGATATAAAAAATGTATTCCATAAATAATAATGCTGTAAGTGACTCTTTTTAAATTCGTCTTGATATATATTGTTCATCTTTTTAAAAATCATTTATAAAGGGCTTCTATCTTAATTTTATTTCTATATACAATATGTATTAATAATAAGTTAAAAAAAAACTTAGTGGGATTATAAGCTTATCATTTTAATATTTGTTAATTATTATTATGCACACAATGTACTTTTCTCGAATTATTTATAATATTTTTATGTTCAAAACAGAAAAATAGTTTATTAAATTAACAATAATAATTAATCTTATTTCTAAAATTGATATTTAAAATATAGTTACCCCAAAAATTTTTGGGTAAACATACTTCACAAGGTCTTACTACTATTCTATTTTTAGTTCTTTTCCTATTCTTTTTTTTTTTTTTTATTTTTGTAGTTAAATTTTTATAATTTAATTTTTTTATATTTTAAATCCATAATATTGATTAATTATTGTAAAACTTGAAATTCTTTCATATAAATGTTATTTTAGTGGGGATGGTAAATGTGAAGAACCAGATGAGGACAGTGAACCTACATCTCTAGATAAAACCAGTAGAGACTTCAGTTGTGGACAGTCTTCAGAAAATGATAAAAGTGGTAAAATGTTTTTATATCACTATAAGTTTCATTCAGAGGGAGATTTTTTGGTTACAACAATTCAGATATTTAAGACAGTTTTAAATATGTTAAAGATATATTATTTAACTTTTTGATAAAACTCCAAAATATGTTGTTTCTAATAATTTAAATAATCATAGTTTAACAAAAGTTTTCAAGCCTTTAAATACCAAAAAGGAAAAAGAAGCAGCCCAATCAAGATTTTTAGCAAATCAGGCCCAGTAATAAAATTTAAGATTTTTATATGTGGTTTAAATTGTATATATATTATTGTATTGTTATATATATATATATATATATATATATATAATTATGTAATAGTATTGTTTTGTTATATATATATATATATATATATGTAATTGGTCTATCCTTTAACTATACTGGGATTAGTTTTTTTTTCTATTTTTATTATTTCACAGAATTTTTTTATTATTAATAATATTCATAAGAAATCAGATTTCAGAATAAAAAGAATGTTGAAAATATCAAAAAATCCTAAATTGTTCGATAATTATAATTTTAATTAAATAACATTTTAAATTATTTTTATTTATGACTGCAGTACATGAATATTTTTAAAAAAAAATATCCATTGGGTGTTATGAATTGATGTATAAATTATACACAAATTTCCTGAAGCATTCCTTCTCTATTAGAATAAAAGAAGCTACAGATATTTTGAAGTTTCAATTATAAAATACGTAAAAGACCAATTATAATTTTACAGAAATAACTATATAATTGTGTTTTGTTAAACTGGTAATAAAATTGCTTTCTTTAATTTAATTTAATATTTCTTGAATTGACTGTAACTTGGTTAATTTTTTGTGAAAACGGTTAATTATCCTTAATAATAAATTATAAAATAATGTCGACATTCAATCTTAAAAGAGAGAGAGACACGATGAACAAGCTTTCTAGATAGTATATAAATTAATTTTTAATTTATTATTAAAACAAGATCCATTATTACAAAATTTTTTCATATGGTCTTTCTTGATTAAAGATAAAAAAAATAATATCCTTTTAAATTAATTTTTGTTTCTTGCTTGTTATATTAATTATAAAGTTATTTATTTTACAAATTTTGTAGGGTTTATTTATTATTTTTTTTCTGAGTGTATTAATCTAATCTTTTTATTATTGTTACTTTGTTCCAAAAGTCAGTGGACTTTTGTTTATTTTGTTAAATTTCGTTTTTAGATAAAACATCTAGCAATACTTGTGATTTGACATGGTCAGAAAAAGAGGAAGTCTGCCAATTTATTGCCAACAACTTGTTCAATGCTGGCATAATAGATTTACTTTATAAATATGTTGTAATTCTTGGAAAGAAGAGTACTTGTATCTGGTGAGTTGCATTTTATATTTTTTTAACATTATTTGAATTAATTTTTAATAAACTATAAATGGTTTTAAATTAATAATTTTCTTTCAAATTATTTTAGGCCTAAAAGCGTGGTTGATGTGTTTTGCAATGCATTCGCTAGATTTCGACATCATATTGCCACTCCAAATCTATTCTGGTACATTTTGTAATATGTTTTACAATATAGAATTGCTTTTAATTTCTGAGATAAAATTTTAAAGTTTTGAGTAGTATTTTACTTATTTAAATATTTAATCTATTTATGTACATATTTAATAATGTGATTTTTATTCATTTTTAAAGACATGCAAATCTTCTGGGGCATTTAGGATTACTTTATATATATATATATATATATAAATGTACAATATAAAGTTTTTTTAAATGTAGTAAATGCGTTTTGAAGTGCTTTATAAATTTTAAATAAATTATGATTAATTTAATCTTTTATAACTAATTTAAATATATGTATAACATATTTGAAATAATCAATATATTGTTAAGTTCATAATTAAATAAAAAAATCGTAAATGAAGCAATTATTTTTTTCTTTCTTTATTTGTTTCAATTTTTTCTTTCAGTAATAGTAGTGATGGGGATCGCATTAAAGAAGTTGGACTAGTAAGTGTTTTTCGGATTATTCCCTATAAAACATTTTAATTTTCTGTGTTAATTTTCTCTGATTGGAAAATCATAAATTGTCATTATAATATTAATTTCTCATTATTGTATTTTCATGTTAATTTTTTAAAATTTGTGATTGTTCTCAGAATTTTCTTCATAATAATGAATTTAATTTCTGTTGAATGTTAAATTTTTAGTCGGAAGAATAGTATTAATTATTCAAAAATAAAAACGTTTTTTTATTTAGGCTATTCTCAGTTATTGTGAATTCAAAGTGGACAAGTGGTATCTTAGCACAGGGCATTCAATGTCATTTTCACCTAAAGGGTAAGTAACTTTTATGCTGAGAGATCATATATTCATTTGAAAATTTTTATGGTACTAATCCAATTTATATTATATGTTATGAAAAATATTGAGCATCTGTGTTTGTGTGTATAAATTTAACTAAATCCATTTTGTGTATGAGTTATAATGTAAAAACTTTTTTTTTTTTTTTTTTTGTTCTACCTCCTATAGATCTACTGGCACTTCTTTTCAACATAGTAATAATGGCATTGGGAATAATTTTCATTCTGATATGGAATTTCTTGTGATGCTAACAGTAAGGAGTGATATTTTAGGTAGTGATTGGTTAGAGTTCAGTGCCAGAGGTAAACATTTTTAATTATTGTAAATATTATTAGAAAAATACAAGATTAGAATTGTATTTCAAATGTTATGAAATAAATTGTGCAACAGATAATAGTGCCTTTGAAATATTTTGCATGTATTTTTTTATTAGAATATGTGCTTTTAGTTTTTTGTATCAAATCAGTTTCAGTTTTCAAATAAATTGCTTTTATAAAAAAATTTTATTGGTGACAGAGTTTAACTAAAAAGTCTTTAATTGCATTACAACTGTTAATGTGCTAAAAACTCATTAAATGTTTATGTACACATTTAAAAGAGTGTACAATTTGTGTACATTTAATTGTGTTGATTTTTGTCATTAAGTCATATTCAATAATTGCAGTGCTTCTGTTTTTAATAGTATTTCTGCTGTAAAGGAATAGTTAGATTACATGATATTAAAATTTAATAATTAATTATATTTTATTAATATTTCTAGCATTATGGCTCAAAGCCAAATTTCATTCTTTGGAAGGTGAAATTGATCTTGCAATCTGTTGCATGGAAAAGGTATTGCCAAATTTGTTTTATTTATTGACATTTGTTCATTTAGATTTATTTTATTCTTTTTCTTACCATTCAATGTTTATTAAATTATATTAAAATGGAATTATAAATTAAATATTGTAAAATCCAATCAAAATGTTATTAAAAGAATTATATGAGCATAAGATTTGTAATTTAGCTTTAAAGGCAAAAGTTTGCAAAATTGTCTAGAAATGTAATGAAAAACTGTTTTTAAAATTAATTTTAATAATAGTCTTAAATTAGGTTTAGTTATTAAAAAATATGAAGAGTATTCAAGAAATCATTTATTTAAAAAAAAATTCATTAAAAAAAGCATGCATGTTTCTGTTTAATTAAGTAACAAAAGGATTTTTCTAGAATGTTTTAATTCATTGTCTGCGCCATTAATCATCATGTTTCGGCTCTTTTGACACCTTGAATCTTTTTTATTTATGGATATATTCTAGAATACAACTGCTTATCTATTATCTAATTTGTGATACTAACAAACTGAAAAGTTAATTGATGCAGTTGAGCCAATTAGTCATACACAACTCATAGCATAGATCTAAAGGTAAGTTGCTATGCAAACTAGGTTGAACAAGCAAGGATTGCCAATAAAAGAACTGCCTTATTACATTATATGCACTCAACTTTTATCATCACTTAAATGCCCTTTTTGTTTTGGTACAGTATAGATGGAAAATAATAACTTGGAAGTTATAAATAATATTACTTGCTTTATTTGTTAGCTGAAGAGGAAATGATTTTGATTTCAAAAGGCCTTAAACAGCAATGTAGAATTTGATAGTATTTAAGGTTGCTGTAGTTCGACTTTTCAGTTTATCCAAATTGGGGATGGGCTGACAATAATATCATAAGAAAAAAATAATAAATCAAGACATGTTGCCTCTAGTCAGTGGTGAGCACATTTCAATATTGTAAAACTTACCAAGAAAATAAAAATCAAATTATTTCTTAATAAACAAAAAATGTGTGTGAATGTCTTGTTTCATAACTCTCAAGAATTCTAGTTTTTCAAATATTATCACTGCAGGTAATGCATTTTTTTTTAAAGTGCAAATATATATATATATATATATATATATATTATCAACCTATCTAATCGCATAATTTCTAATATTTTAAAAATTTTATTGTAATTTATTTTCTAAACCTTGATTTTATTTGTTACAGCTGAGTGATGTTTTATATGAGGAAAATGATATCAAGATAACTGTCCAGAATTCTAGTTTTTCAAATATTATCACTGCTGGTAATGTTTTATTTATTTTTTTTTTTAATTACTCAGAACATTAAATTTTTTTTTTTCATTTAAAAGTAAAGTAAGGTTATATGCTTTGCCATTTTTTATATAAATAAAATTAAACAAGACAATTTAAAGTAATGTCAAATATGAACAAGGGGGGCCAATGAAACAGGATAGTACTAAATTTTATTCAAAATGCATTGTAATGGGGAAAGCTTTTTTTTGTATATAATTGGTCTGTTTTGAATTAAAAATTAGTGTTATGGAATAAGGGGAAAAATTCACACCTAACTACTTGTTGTATTTTTAATTTTATAAATTGTGCATTTGTTGTGATCTAATTAAAATACTGCTATAATTAAAGATGTATATTTCTTATCAAAGGTGCTTCTTTTTGGATCTGTTTTAAGATTATTGAATAAAGTATATTTAAAATAAAATGAAATTATTAAAATTCCAAGGAATTCTAATGAAATCATTACAATATTTTGCTTTATAAAGATTAATAGTAAACTTTCATGTATTCTCAATTTGTTAAGAATGATAAATAATCAAAAAGCTAAAAATTTATTTTTCTAAATTAAAGACAAATATATAGGCTTATTAAATACATATATTTTAAATTTTATCCCTTTACAAAAAAAAAAAAAAAAAAAGGGAGGGGGCCTTATTTTAGATAATATTTAACAATTGTGTAAATATTAATATTTAATATGTAAAATTGTGCTGAATCTTTTTTTTTTGAATTTTGAATATTAATTAATAATTCAGTAATAAGTCTAAAATTTCACTTCTGAAAATTCCATGCCTCTACATCTTATTTTTCAATGAAAATTAATTTTTAATTTTGTTTATGTATTATTTTTCTTTTTTTTTATTGAGCTTTTAATAATTTGTTATATTATCTATTAGGCTTTTTAAATTTTAAAAAAATATTTGCCTCTTATATATATATTTTTTTATATATAATTATTTTTTGGCACAATATAATTATTTATTAATATGTTAGATAAAGTACAACAACAGCTAGAATCTCTGCAGAGATGCCAATCTTTAGAAGAGGTTCAAAGGTTATATGAACATGGAGACTATACTGCAGTAGTTAATCTACTTATCCTTACATTTAACCAACCTTCAAGAACAAAAAGAAAGGTATAATTCTGTTTTTATTTTTGTTTTATTATTAATAATTTTGCATTGTAAATAATATGTTCTGAAAATCTATTTCCTAATATGTTATTTTTATTATTATTATTTCAAAAAATTTGAATGAAACCTGTTTAAAATGAAATATTTACATTCAAAATTAATAAAGTAAACAACCTAGCCTAATTATGGGCATAGCCTGATTGTTTTAATGACTTTCAGTTATATTATTATGCAAATCCAGTTGAAAATATAATATTTGGCTGTTTGTTGTAAAATTAGTGATGTATACAATTAAAAACAATAGCATTCTTTTTTCTGTAATTTTAGAGTAAATGTTTTAGATATTAATGTTCCTGTATTTTTAGAATTTTTCATGTTTATTTGTCTAAAAAAGTATATATAAAATGTATTCAAAATAAGGTGCAGTAAATAAATAAATGAATTATAAATGGATTAAGAAATACATCAGTCATTATGTATACAACAGGGATAGTACATTTAGATGATAAATATATTTTATTAAAATAAAAATATATTAGATATATTTACAAAATATCATTAATAGTTAGTAATTCATAAACAATTTGAACTATCAACTAATTAAATTATTAATCAATCTGAAATGCATTTTTATCTCCATTGATTGTAAAAGGAAAGTAATAGAATAATATTTTTTATGTTATCAAATTAGGTTTATTTTGGTTTGAGAAAAAAAAATGTTATTAAATTTCCCATGTCTTATTACATTTTTAATATATGTAGTCATTTCTATTACTTCTGTAGCAACCGTTGGAAGGAGTACCAGAAAGACATGCTCAGCTTTTATTTTTGCAAAATTCATTGTTGAAACTAGAACGATACAAAGTAAGATTTAGGTTTCAGTTTTCTCTGTTTTATATTGCTGTTATAGATTCAAATTGTCATAAATAATTTTTAATTTAGGATTGTGTTTATTGAGTGAAATGTCCTTCAATGAAGCTTTGCAACAGTTTATGAATGCTGCCAGATCTGATTGGTCCGAAACAATGGCTCATCTATTAAATGGATTAGATAGGTGATAGTATTTTCCTCAGTTAATATGTATTTTATAAATATCTTTAATTCGTATTTCTTCTAAAGGTTAAATATATATTCAGCAATACAGTACATGCTGAGTATATGAAAAATATTCAGATTATTTTATGTGTAATTTATTATCTTTAATTCATTTATATTCACCATTGTCATTACCTTTTTTGAGGTTGCTTTACACTATATCAAATAAATTTGTAACAAACTTAATATATTTTTATACATTTATAAATTACATATTATATTTATATATTACAGGATTTTTTTATTTGTGGAATCTAAAATTCAAGATACAATATAATTTTTTTAGTGTAGTGAAAATAAATCATGCATATTCCTGTCTTTAAAATAAAATATGATTAAATTCAAATAATAAAGAAATATTTTCTCAAAAAGTTGAAGATGTTAAGTATAAATCTTTATATTTTTTAGAGGTAAAATATTTTTAGAGAGAAAATAATTTATAAGTTGTATTTTTTTTATAAAGATGACATGCAATATCTTTATAAAAAAATACAACTCATAAATTATACTTTATATAGCTACAGCATTATCTTATTTTGAATAATAAAAATTTAATTTAATCACTGAAATGTTTTTACTCCTATAAAATCATGTTAAGCATGATAAAAATAGGTCTTAGTTTCTAAAATGCTCTTGTAAATGTGTTTATACAAATCCAGCCTAATAAATTCCTTTTTCACTCATTTTTTTTTTATTTATTTAATTTTTTTTTTTGCAGATGTGTCAAATTAAATACAAAGTATTTGAAAGACCTGGATGATTCAAAACTTGTACGTCTAACTCAAAATTTGATTCTTGTTATTGTCATTCAAATGGAGAACTACGATTTCTCATCCGATAATGCTTCTTTATTGATCGTTTTACCATGGATAATATTATATCATCTTATACTGAAGTAAATATTTTTTATTCTAATTATTTTTTGGTATTGAATAGGTTTTTATTTACCATTATTTAAAATTTGTAACAAAAAATGTTTTTTTCTTGCTTATTAATTTTTATACAATTTTCCAAAAATAGCAATCTTTCTGATTATCTTGTATCCAGTATTCTTAACAATTTTCTGAAGGAAAAACAAGTTATTTTAATTTAAACAAAAATACTTGAAATGTAAATTGAATTGAAATATTAGCTATTAACTTTTCTTTTATTATGATTATTTTAAACTTTTATTAATATTTTTATATTTGATAGATGAAAAATATATTGTCAATAAATCATCTATTTAATATACCAAAATTAAGACAGTGTTTTCACTTTTGCTTGATTATCTCCAAAACTAATGAATAATTTTGAGGATAGATAGTAGTATGTCAATGGTTCTCAGTAGATGAATCTATGTAAAGAATAAGTGGTTAGGCTGATTTTAACTCAAGTGAATAAAATAGCTTCCTCTGATTTGTAGTGCAAAGTTAAAGTCATCTGTAGGATGCTAAACAATGGGTCTCCTTGCAAGCAGAATTCTGTCATGCAGCCTTTGAAAATAGTAAATCTTGAAACAGATTCTTGTGACTGCATGTAAGTTACAAGGTAGCTGAGAAGCTATTAAACTCCTGTTACACATCCCTGTAATAGACAAATGTTTGTCTTCATTGACCAGCTATCAAGGATTCTAAAAACCTTGCCTAAGTTGTCTCTTTATCAATCCAATATCTTTAAACTGTCTATAAGTTGGATACAATACTTGCCACATAATCTGCAATTTGAGGCTGTTTCTAGGTTCTCCACTATTCACTACCTCATTCCATCATCAAATCATTGGTAAATATTCATTTTAATTGTTTACTTTTGAATTTTCCAAATGCTGTAAAAAAAAAAAAAAAAAAGCATGGTGGTCAAATGAAAAGTGTAAATCTCCACTTGCTCTCTTGTTCCTCTATATTTAAGTGAATACCTACACATTTGCATTCAACATTAAAGATTTGCATCTTTATTTGAAAGAATTAGTCTCAACTTTCATTTAATACTTTTCAACAAAATTCGTAAATTCTTTTCAATTTTGAATGTCAGTATATTTCTAGTTGCATCTAGTTCCTAATTTCCATAATTCTTCTTCTTCATCATTGATGTAATTACCCCATGGTGGGCCAAGGTCATTTGCCTACTAACAGATTTTGAGTCAGGAGATGTTTTCTTTTTTTTACAGGATAGGGTTGTTAGCCCTATGCCTAACTCTCTAAGTCTGTAGACTGGGGCCTACATTTAAAGTGGATTCCGAACCTCTACAAATATCCATGGCACCATCAGGACCCTAACCCAAAAACTGTGTCGCCGAGAGCCAGAGCTCTAGTTACTTGGCCATTAGGCCCCCAATTTCAAAAATTACAATTGAGATTTACAATGCAATTATCTCAAAATATTCATGCTCTTTTTTGTTTAATTTGCATTTAAACAATAATGAATATTCAACTACAGAAAATGTATACAAGAATTTTTCTATTTAATTTCATTTCCTTTTTCATTTCTCTTGAATAATTCAATTACTCGTAATTTTCACGAAAATATTTTTAAGTACTAATTACCATATTTATATATATATATATATATATAAACATTTATTTTTAGTGAAGAAAAAAAGAACTCCTAAGAAAGCTTCTAAAGTAGATTTGCTAAATACATCTATGCCATCGTCACTCATGTTGCTTTTCAATGCTCATGAATATTTAGGGAGGTAAGCCATTTTTATGAATAATTTACAATAATTTCAAAATTTAAATATTCTTAAAATTTTTTTTGCTAGGTTTAAAAGTAAAATTAATATTGCAGATAGGTTAGTTAAAAGAAAATTCAAATGTTTTTATTCCATTTTCATATTTCAGGCGTTCTTGGTGCACAGCTGCGGATGGTTTATTATTGTTTCATATTATTGATGTATGCATGGCTGAACTGCAAGATTCTACTGGGAAATCATATCTTTATAAAGAAGAGTTAGAAACTGGACTTGAGCAGTGCATTTATTGCTTATATGGTCATCCTCATAAACGAACCCGTGCTAAGCATTTACAAGAACATAATGCTCGTCAAGTAAGATTGAATTTTTACAAACTTCATTTTTATTAATGTCTTCTATAATTAAAAGAATGCTTTTCCAAAATAATTTTTAGTCAGTCATATTATTTATTGATAAATGATTTTTTATTTAAATTTAATATGATAACTTTTTAATCTGTAAATTGATGGGTTTTTTAATAAATAACTTTCCAATTCTTTCAAATAAAGTTAAGCATGCTCATATGTATATTGCATACTATGCTTCTAAAGCTCTTTTTAAATTATATATATATATATGTATGTATGTATGTATATGTGTGTGTGTGTGTGTGTGTGTGTGTGTGTGTGTGTGTGTGTGTGTGTGTGTGTGTGTGTGTGTGTGTGTGTGTGCATGCATGCATGTATGTATGTATGTATGTATTCCTAACATTCATGCTTAAAAAAAGTGCATGAAAAGGGGACTACTTACTTTTTTGTGCAGTTGGTTATGTAATTAAGGGAATTTTATAATTGAAACAGATTTGTAATTCTTCAAAATTTTCTTGAATTATGGGGATTTTTTTTTTTTTTTTTTTAATGTAGACTTTGGATTAAAAGTGTAAAAGTAAATAAAATTTGTATAAAGATTATTTTTGATATTCTGTTTTAAAAAATGTGTAAGAAAAGGTTTTGGTATGTATATATATTCATTCATCTTGTCAGGTCCTTATTAAAAATAACTTCTTATTTTCTTTTGATTTTATTATGATTTATCAAAAGAATTTCTGCTAGGCATATTTTATACTTAAAATATAGAGTTCTTAAGCACTGGGGAAGGCAGAAACTAATGTTATAATTGCTTTATTTAGTGCCTATTTTATTCTAATAAAAATGTATTTTTAAATGAAATGACAAGTAATGAAGTAAATGTAAATGGATGGACTGACAAAGTAATGTAAATGGACATGAATTTAATTATTAAAAAAGGAATAAATAATAATTTTAATAATTTTTTTATCAAATTATATGAAATTGTGTATTCTAAGATGAAGAATTCTATAATAAATATAAATGTTAAAAATTAATTAATTTTCAGGAAAGCAGCTTAACATTAAGTCTTAATGTCTTAAAACCATTTAAACAATTTTATATACTAAAATTATTTATCAATATTAAACAATGAAGAGTAAAAGTTCTTACATTTCAATATTCAAATTGCTTTCAAGTAAAAGATTTAGTTATATTTTCTTTTCTCTATAAAAGTCAGGAATAATTTATGTTATCTTTAATAATTTTATATTTTCACATGCATTTTGTGTTTAACTTTTATATATTTATTATATTTTAGATTACATTGACGTGGGAAAAGCACGTTTAATATTTCAATATTTCAAGCCTAATGTTCTTCCAGAATTTGATAGCTATCGCACAAGTACAGTTTCTGCTGAGGTAATAGTTTATTTAACAAGTTGTATGATTGGCTAACAGGATATTTTAATGATGTTAAAACTTAAAATTAGTTTTATGCAAATTCATGTTTCAAAATATCTTATTACTTTTCGAAACCTAGTAATTTAATGTAAAATTTATGATCAGGTTTGAAAAATAAATATTTTCATTCCATATTTTTTTATTACAGCTAATTTAACCAAATTCTTCTTTTTCTATGTAAATATTATCATTTGTAAGAAACAAGAAAAAAAAAAAAAAAAAAAAATTACAAACTTTCATTTTTTAAAAAATTCTTATGTTTTTTTTTTTATTAATATTATTTTTATAAAATACCATCTTGTGTATTGGTTAACAAATGAATTTTTTTATGTCTCTTTTTTTTTTTTTTTTGTAACTAAAATATTAAAAATATTTTCCATCACTTGCATTTGAAAACCCAAGTCCCCAAACAAGTACAGAGATATTTGAAAAACAGATATTTTTTTTATCTGAAAATGACTGTTTTAATTTTCTGGCATTAAAATCTAAGAATTTTTAATTTTTAGTTGGAAAGTCTCTTAAAGAGAATTTCAGCTCTAGTTCCTCCAGAAGAAGATCCAACTACTCGAAGTTGACAACTACACAGCTTATATTGAAGGCGTTACAGAAAAATTCCCAGAAGCTCCATTTAAAGATAAGCCTGTCAGGTATAAATATAATTTAATTAAATATTGCAATTTATGATTTTTAAAACTTTAATACTTAAGGTGCAAATGTATTTAGTTGTCCATTTAAACCATTACCATGTTATTTAGTTTAAAATTTTAATAAATCACTACAAAAATATGCTGTTAAATTAAAATTTTGGGATATTTTTTTTATAAATATAATTGAACACATTTCATCATGTTTTGTGATATTTTCTGTAGAGTTTTATCAGTCAAATTATAAATTTCATTCCTCATTGTTTTGTACTAATCATCCAATGCTCTCAAATAGTTTTTATAAATTTTTTTCTTTCAAATAAATCAATAAGAAAAAATATTAAGATTGTAACATTGTAGTAGTTAATGATTTAAATCGATCTTTCTGTAATATATAAAGATCTTTTGTTTAAATTTAATTTAGAATGTGTTTCATTTATATCTGACTGACTAGTATATATCTTACTCTAACTTTTACAATAGCATAATATATTTATATATGTATAAATATATATATTTTTTTAAAGTGAACTGGTAAAAGATTTATATTACTTACTGGGAGATTATTACTTCAAGAATAAAGAATTTAGGTAAGTTGCAATTTTATATCTTTCATTAAATATACTTTATAATTATTTTTCTTCAAATTTTATGAAAAATGTAATTAAAATTATCTCATTTAACATTAAGTTTCTTCTAAAATTTTAGCAAAGCTATCCGTTTTTATTTAATGGACATTTGCATCAACCCAGACAGACAAGATTCTTGGGCTGGTATGGCCCTTTCTCGTAGTTCACAGTTGGATCAAAAACTAAATTCTGTAAGTGTAATCATTATACCAAAGCAATATATTTTTTTTTTATGTAAAATATTTATATATTTGAGGATTAACTTCTGTCAATTATTCAACATAATATATGAACAGACCACACTCATTCATTCTCTGATATTTAAAAAAAAAAAAAAAAAAAAATTAGTTTAAAAATTCATAGAAGAGCCAGATTTTTAGATAAAGCACATTTAAATATCAATATCAAAATGTTTTGGAAACATTTATTCTTGAATCATTTTTGACTTTAACTGTAAGTAGAACTTTCAGCAAAATAATATATATATATATTCCCTGATTTTTTTAACTATTAAAATCAGAATTCTTTGTCAATCTTATCCAAAATATGAAAAATGCAAATTCTTTTTAATAAAATATCATAGATCAAAAGCATTCTTCTTGTAATTTTTCTCTCTGTTTCTAAAAATTTCCTTGTAATTTTGATTTCTGTGCACATGCTTGTCATTTATAAAGTAGTATTTCTCACTTTCTTAATCAATTGTTGAGAATCTGTAGTTGGCAAATGTATAAACTTCCTTCTTTTTAATTTTATTTTTGTCTGTTTTATTGGGCTAATATTTATCCTTAATAAATACACTATTACCTCATTTTATTTTTGCTTCTCCCTTTAGGGTGAAGTCCCACAACTTGAAAATCACTGTTATTTAAATTAATTACTGTATTGCTTTTATAGAACTTTATTGATCCCTTTGAATCAACAAAAATATAGAATTAAGATCCTTAATTCATTCTTAATTAATCCTTAGATTTGTTCTGAATTTTAACAAATATGTTATTCAAATTTTGATTCAAATCTTGTAATGTAAAATATAATATTTTTATAATATAAATTTAGCAATAGAGGTAAATATTACTTAACAAATGTGCAATAGTTTCTTATAATGCATATAAAATTTAATTAAGGAAAAATGAATAACATTCAATCAATTTTCCTGATCAATCATTAGATTAAAAAGGGTTAGTTTTTACATATTTATATGCATATTTGAATAAATTCTCATAAATTTTTACTTAATTTTATGAAACAGTATGAACTTCGGAATGAATCAACAATTTATAGAAAATCTGCTGCTGCCTTAAAGTGCTTTGAACATTCTCTGAGTTAGATCCTACGACCACATCCCTGTGGATTGAGCATGGCTCTTTAGCTTATATTTTGCATTCACATGCTTCAAGGCAATTAAAACAGGTAAGATATTATTTTATTAATATATTTTCTTTAATTGATTTTTTTTACTTGGAAATGTCAAAGTAGATTAATTGCCCTTATGTAATTGCTTAACAAATAGTATGTATTCATGACATAGCAAAGGAATGTTTACATCTTTTTATATTTTACTTTGTTATATGCAATAAAAATTAAATTTTATTGAAAATTTAAAATACTGTTATAATCTTTTAAAAATATTTTTGAGATTTGACTGTATATATATATATATATATATATATATATATATATATATATATATATATATATATATTTACAAAAGCATCTTTATTTTAATGTGAAATAATTATGAATACATAGGATACAGTATGTGAAGAACTTATGGAATTATTGATAAAGAAAAAGCAGGAGATGTTGCAAGTTGCTGAAAAGTGTTTCCGTTCTGCTAATCATTGTGATGATGGTGGAGAACCAGAAGAAGCATGGTTACATCATTACATGCTGGGAAAAATTAGTGAAAAAAAGGGCGAGGGACCAGCAGTGTATATGGATCACTACCAAAAGGTTATTTTAATTATTATTTTATGTGAATAAAATTTTCATCAACTATGTAGTTAATTAATCTTAAAAGAAGGTTCAAAATGATATACCAATTTTGCTGTTGATTTAGGTAAAACACTTGTTAATTAAAATATTTTAATGGTTATTAGAATTTTGGGGCTTAACTAGGATCTCTTATAGGGTAAGTGGCTGTAAGTCAACTTAAGTATTTTAAACCCTTATTTGTTAAGGTGAGAAATGATTGGACATAGTTTGTTTGTAATATAGTGAGGGCACACAAAGCTCTTGCCAAGAGTTTCATTTTGACAATCACTGGACTCTATGAAACTTATATTATTTAAATGCCATTTCTAATCAATCTGTGGTAAAAGGAAGACATTAATGATCTATATTTAAAATCAGTATATTTATTCTGCACTTAATCATTATAGCTTAATGCAATTTGTCATCTCCCTTTAAAAAAATAATGCTTACAGTGGATGAACATAAATATAAAAATATCGATTCTTTTATTTTATAAATTTTACGTTATTTTAACTGTTTTATATTCATTATAGGCTTTAATGTACCTTCATGAAGATTTTGCTCGCTATCCCCAAAAAATACAGTACCACAATCCTCTTGAGTTATCTATTGAAGCACTTGAAGTAAGATATATTAAAAACAAAGAATTGCTATTGTTTTAAAATACTTTGATTTCAATAATTTTATTTTTTATTTAAACCATTTTAAGTGTAAATTGAGTTTATAAAATCCTCCTGTAGTAATTATTCATTTATGATATTTATTATACATTAATAATACTACAAATGATTGTTTAATAAGCAGTTATTTTACATTGAATTAATATACTTGCCATAGAAATGTAAAATTAATTTTAGAACAAAACTGATTAGATGAATATATTTGACAAAAAATTTTGAATGTTGTTGTTAGGCTTTTATGTTGTTATTATGCCATGAAATAATATAATTTTATCTCTGATATATATTATTGATTGGTATTATTTTAAGCAAATTTTTTTCTTTGTTTTTATTTGAACTTTATATAAAGTAAAACCAATCTTATTTATATTTAAAACAATTATATTCATATTTTATTTATGCAGGTATATTATAGAGTTCATGCTAGCTGCTTAAAGTTCTTATGGAAGCATGAAGATGTAGGTGTTGATTTGAAAACCCTGAAAATCATAAAGAAGTGTTTATTTGCAATATCGAAAAGTCCATTTGCCCACTTCCAAGAAAAGTGTAGAGAAAAGTATATTGCTTCATCCTGTTTATTTTTACTATATAATAATAAATATTTTTTTATTTTGTATAAATGATCCCCTCCCCTCCTTTTTTTTTTTTTTCAGATCATCTTCATCATCTGCTCTTTCTGAAGTGGAGGATTATGTATCCAACACACCAACTTCTGTTGAATCTGTAAAAATAGTAGATCATAATTATTATGGTGAAAACAATTCTCTCAAAGGCTCTCATGAATCAAAAAAAGCGACAGAATCGTCCTTCCATTGATTCATCACCTGAAACTCAAGATAATGTAGCTCTGCAAGAAGTTATGGATTCATTAGTTGGAGCTGTTGCAGAACGTTTTGTTGATGAAGAACTGGAAAAGGCCAATGCTGAAATAAATACTTCCACTAATTCTTCAAAAGATACTGGAGTTGTGATTGAATCAGTTGCTGAAGAAGTTTATACTTCAAAATATATTTCTACTGAGTCTAATACCTCTAAATCTAATAATTTATTAGAAAGGAAATCATTAGAACCTAAAGATTTAAAGCAGGAAATTGAAGAAGCAGTTTTGAAAATTCAAGAAGTAAATAGTGGAATGGCAAATAATTATGAAAACAGAACATTTGCATCTAATGAACAAAATGTAATTATCGAGGAAAAAAATGAGCTTACAAATCAACAAAAATTGGCCCTGGAATTGGAAGCAGAAGCTGCAGCTTCAATACTGGTTGAAGAAATGAGATTAGAAAGTGATGCTCTTGGAAATGTAGATTATAGCAATTATGATATGTATTCAATGAAACATGATGACTACAATACATCACTTTATTATAATGAACCTATGGAGTATGCTGATCAGAGTGAGCAGATCGATCATCAACTTGTAGAAAACAATAAAATAGTACTAGAAGAAGACATTTTTACAACTGTGTCGGATTTACTTGATAAAGTAATTAGTTCAAGTGAAGTTGAAATGGTAAAAGAAGTAATAGAACCAAAATCCTGTGTAGAAGCAAGTGAAGATGTAAAAAGTGAAGTTACTGACACAACTGAATGTTTGGATGTGGAAATGATAAATGGCAGCAAAGAAGAATTGCACATAATAAAAAATGTGCAGTCTAATGAAAGTGTTTTGGAAGAAAAAGGTGATGCAGTTTCCACTGATGATGCATCTGAATTGGATAATGAACTTCCAAAATCAGACACTTTAATTAGTGATCAAAATGAAGCAAAAATATAAAAATGAGTGCAAATGAAAACACAGAAATAACTTCAAATTTAATGGAAATTGAAGAAACGAAAGAAGCTTCTCCTAAAGAAAATGAAAAGGATATATCTAACAAAAATGTTGCTGCTTTAATTGAAAATGTACCAAATGAGAAAAAATAAAAATTTGGAGGAAATTAAAAGTATAAAAATTTGTCTTCAAAAAGGTATGTTTTATTCTAAAGTGAATTTTATTTAAAATTAATTCTATTATTAAACTTAAAGCATACAATCTCTATGGATTATTGATATAACAAAATTTATGTACTTTCATGTTATGGTGATCTCATGATCTGTATTCTCATTTTGAAGCAGCTATTTTGGAGAATTGTTCTTGATGATACATTAAATGTTTTAGATATCGCAGTATACATTAGTTGCAAACATTTAATTTAATAAATTGCAGGATTAAGTGATAATGCAATGACAAAAATTTACATATTATTCAGTCTATCAAAATTTTGTAATTATTGCTATTGTAGCAATATAAACATTGATTGTGACTTGATTGACTTGCTATCTAAACTTTAAATATGGTGAAATGTGAGTAAAGATAGTGATGCATTTATTATTATTTTGTGAAAAATAAAAAATTTGCTGAAACTTCAAATTTCTAAATTATCATAATACAAAAATATGAATTTTTAGGGCTGTATGATTTTTAATTAATAATTAACAAATTCAGAATAAATTTGATAATTTTTTGTTTATATAATAGTGAAAATTTAGTCATAAATAGTCTTATGAAATGATGATTTATTGTGAATGAAGAAACAGAAATAGATTTATATATATATTAAGAAAATATTAGCAAAGTTTACTTCAGTTGTTTTGTGCATTCAGATTAAGGGTCAAAAATTAAAAGAGGAAGAGTTTTGTGCATATTTATTATAATAATGTTACAATAAAAAATAATAAATTTTTATTATTTCTTTTTAAAAAATCTGTTTATCTGATGTGATGTATGGTTATATATATGTATATTAATTCATGCTTGTTCTTATGCAATATTTTTTAGAAACCAAGGAGAGTAATAAAATCGGAAAAGGAAAAAAAGAAAAGAGTAGTAAGAAGAAATCAGCTGAAGCATTGTCTAAAGAAATAAAGCCACCAACTGCTGAAGAATTACTGTATAGTAAATCTGAAATTTTTGAACTAATTCCTGTGTGTTTAGATGCGATGAGAGAATGCCTTCAAAGATTTATTCAACATTATAAATCATTATATCGTATGGCACATTATTATTGCCATTCCAAAAAAATAAGGTAATTTTTCAATTGGTTTCTGTGTCTCACCTGAAAATTTTTTTTTTTATTTTTTTTTTTTTTTTTTTTTTTTGCATTTTAAAATATAATTTGTCTGTTACACTTGTAGAATTTGCAATGGGCTCGTGAAGTTTTACTTGCTGCAACTCCTGCCACTAGAAAATATCCCTCAATGCCTGGTTTATTTGCAGAACGAAAGAATACAAATTTTTTTTTAATGTATGTTACTTCAGTAACTGTTTTTCAGTTTTATTCTATCTTATTCTTATATTTTCAATATGCAACTTTTGATTATAGTTTATTTAAATGTAGAGTTTGAAAGAATTTTCTTTCAATTATAAAAGGTATTAATATATGAAATACTTCATACTTAGAAAATTTCTGTTAGATTATATCTCATAAAACAATTATGAAATAATGTATAAAATGTTTGGTATAAGTTTCACTTTTAAAAAATTTGTTTATGTTGCTGTGTGTAATTTAACTAACAAATATTTATACCAGGGAATTTGGAGAGCTCCAAGTAATGAAATTGATCGCCCTGGTAGTTTTGGTTCTCATATGCGTCGATCAATTGCCTTATTAATCCAAGTATTGATGGGTCAGAAAGATTATAATATGTTAGTGATACTCTCTCAGCAGTTATTTCGAACACCTGATTTAGGAAAGTAAGATAATTTTCTTCTATTTATAACTTTTTTTCCACATTTCATTGCTATGAATTATAAAATAAAATTAAAAGTATTACTTAATAATGGGATTTGTCTATAAAATTAATATAAGAATTAGCATTAAGTTATTATACAGTCTTGTTTTAGATAAAATAGAGTAGCAATTTTTGAAAATAAGTTACTAGTATATCATTTTCTGAGGGTCATTGTTTCTTTTTTTTTTTTTTTTTTTTAATAATATATACAAAAAGAAATATTTGTGTATCCATCCTAAAAGCTAAATAGAAAAAAATATATTATTTTTATCTGCTACATGTTGAATTCTAATTGATTAGTCTAATAAATTTCAATTTTTAAATCTTTTATAAAGTTTAAAATTTTAATTTTGAAAATATTTTTATTATAAAATCAGTTTATTAGAATTTTTTTTATTCATATTGTTATTATTCAGAAATTTACATAATAAATACATTGCCAATCTTTATATATATATATAATTCTTCTGTACATGTGTTTGCCACTGAACTCCTAAACGGCTAGACCGATTTTGATGAAATTTTTGTGTGTGTGTTTGAGTAGGTTCCTGGATGGTTTAGATTCACAATTGGACCCAGTAGGTGACGCTGCAATCGATATATATATATATATATATATGTGTGTGTGTGTTTGACAAAACATGGAGAATGTCTTTATGCTATCCCCTTTGTTGTAAGTCACCGCCAAATGGTACTGCAATATATCAACTTCTATACCGTTCAACCAATTGCTATGTATTCGAGTATGGAAAATATGTTTGTGCTATTCACTTTATTGTTATTCACCACCAGATGGTGCTGCAGTATTTCATCATATATACTTTTCAAACAATATCCATGAAAATTAGTATTCATATGTATTGAAACATAGAGAATACATTCGTGATATGTAATTTTCTATGCAATTTTTTTTTTTTTTTTGCAGGACAATATATGTCGGGTTCTGCTTGTGTAATATATTTTGCTATCCTTCAGTCTAAGTTAATTGTCTTTTGATCATAAAATTTCCTCAATAATTTATTATTCTCAGAAAATAACTAAGTATCTTATTAAGGTTATAATATCTTGTTGATAAAAATGTATAAATTTTTTTAATTTTTCTATTTATTCTTGCCAATAATTTCTTTCTAGGAAATATATGCGAGATACTGATCGTGTATTCTTGGTCAAACGAGCATACGATTGCTGCGTGAATATTCTTCGTGATCAGATGAACTCTTTACTTCAAGAAGAACCTCCACCAGAAGAGAGCCGATTAATATGTTGCCTTCTAGAAATTTATAGAACTTGTCAAACCTTATTGAAGGCCGGAATATTTGTAGATGAAACAAATGATCTTCTCGAAGAAGCATATACTATGTATAGAATGGGAGAGGTCAGAATTGCTTAGTATTTTTTAAAATGTTAATTAATTTTGGGAACTTAATATGTAGGTTATAGAGTTAGGAGATGAATCAATAATTAACGATTAAAATGGTAACAATATAGAAAATTTATGCGTCTTTTATAATTTTTGGAAAAAGGTTATGTTTATTTTGTTAATAATTCAAACTTACAGAATTCTCTACTGTTAATGATTTGATAGCAAAATTTTCTTTTACAATTATTGTAAAATAAATATAAGTGTTTAAGATTGTATTTGTGCTATAAATATTGTATATTGTTATTAAGTTAAATGAATTTGTGTTGAAATATCGAAAATTCTGGGAAGGGGGGTGACAGTGAAAAAGTTATTTTTTAAGAAAAATTTTAATTTCATTAAAGGAAATTTTTTAAAGAATAATGTATTTACAGGAGATATAGAATTTTGTAATCAGTTATAATTAATGATTTCTTTTTATTTATAGCTTCTTTTCATATTAGTTTATATCCTGAATTAATATCCAGTTTGTAATGAATTTAAGTTATCATAAATGAATTTATTGTGGATCATTAAGAAATAAAATCTAAAATATGTCACTGCTTCACTAATTTAAGCAAAATCACTTAGTTAAAAATTAGTCTAGTGTAAAATTGCTACTAATGATGGTATTTTTATAGTTAATTTTTTACTGACCACAATTAAATTTTAATTATAATAACTATATTTCTTGGGGGATCACAAGTGAAGATCACTTAATATTATTAAAAATCTATAATGATAAAATTTTAAAAATCAAACTGATACAAAATAAAAATAATTTTAAGTAAATTTATAAAAGTAATCAACTAATTCTTTTCTTCAATTTTATAAGATATAATTCTTTTTAAATTATATGTAAATATATTGATAACATCTTTTATACCATATTATATTCAAATAAATACTAAAATAATTTACTATGGCTTTTTATTGAGTTTTATGTTTGTTTTGTTTTTAGGTTGATTCTCATCCTTCAGTTTTGGACCAAGCAACGAAATTTTGTCAATTACAGTTGGGAAAATCATATCCAGTAACTACTCATGATTTCTATAAAGTTTAATAAACTGATTACTTAAATAATTCAAAATTATTCACTTTTAATGTTGATTTTAAATATAAAAGACATCATATTTATAATTTTACACATAGCATTAACATTTCTGTGATCTAATAGAAAACTTTTTCCTAAATGAAATATTTTATTTTATGCAAAAAAAATAATATATATATTATATGAAACAAAATATGAAATATATATATTCCATATCATCAAAAACATTTCTTTGATTTATTAGTATTAGTATTTTTTTTTAATTTCAGCTTTCAACATACTGGATTTTCTGTAGTTAAAATTTAAAAAAAAAAAATTTTCATCAAATTTGAGTATTTAAAAGATCAATTCCTTTAAAACCTATATTTATTTAATGTTTTTTCATATGTTATATATGTGCAAAGCATTACATTTAAACCATTATCATTTTATTATTTATAATATAAATCTTACAAAAATATAATTTTTTTAGAATTACAAAGTATGTATCAAACTGTATGTACAAATTAATTATTCTGTACATACAATTGAACACATTACCATATTCTATGATATTTTCTTAGAAAATCAGAATGAGAATTTATGAGAAAATCAAATGTGTCAGTTGCACAAATAACTTCATAATTTTGTGTAAATTGAACCTGACTTGACTTTGATTTATGCTCGACTTTTGGCTGCTTTACCCTCGATTATCCGATTACAGCTTGGAAAAAAAAAAAAATAATAAAAACTTTCAAGTTCACAATTTGCAATTCTCAACAAACACCCAAAATAGATATTTTTATTATGATTTATTAATAAAATATAACATGGTAATGTATTGAATAGATATCCAGTTAAATAAATAATATTTAATGGGTTTGCTATTGATCTAAATTAATTATATTTTATCTTTTTTAAATTAAAACATTGTCATTTACTTTTTTTTTTTTAAACCGTTGTTCTTCTCTTTCTCCACTCTTGAACAGATCATAACTATCTTTCTAATCTGTGTATGTTTTGATCTTGTAACTGAAAATGTCTATTTAGAAATATGTTTTTTTTTTTTATTGTAGCAAAGTGCTTATGAATTGAATAAGTCCAGTTCTAAGTACATGCCAGTTTCGGATATTTCTGAAAGTAATCTTAATGCTCCCATGCCATCTGTCAGTGCATATACTCCAGATGCTTGGCAAAAGGTAAAAGAGCATGAGGAAACACTGCAAATAGTCTTCCCAATCAGTAATCAATGTCATCCCATTCTATAGTTTTGCACCAAATAAAAAATTTTGCACTCTTAAATGTTTCCCTTTGCTTTATTTCATTTAGTATGACAACATATTTTTTTCTTTGCTTATTTTATTTTGTTATATTAATTTTCCTGAATAGAATTAGATTTACATTTTTGGTCTCTTTGTAATCATATTATAAATTTTTGAAATAAGAAAGAGCTTTATTTGCTAATATCTGTCATATCGCTGGCAAAATATAGTGCTTTCAATTTCAAACAAAACTTTTACTATATACATATATGTATTAAAAAACATTTTTTTTTTTTTTTTAAGTTTTAACAACAAAAAATAAATTTTTTGTCAATTTTTTCTCAATCTATAGGAGAAAATCAAAACTAAAGCATGAATCACAATATTCAAGTAACTATTTTTAAATTTAATAAATTTTGATTTACTGTTGATCAACCTTACACTTTTATAATACAATATAACTTCATGTTCTTGTTTTGAGTACTATGCTATAGTGAATTAGAATTTTTATTTAAATGCAAACATCATTCGTTTTTCTTTATCACTATAAATTGAAAGATTTTTTAATTAACTTTGAACATTATTTGCTCTTTGTTTGGGTATGATTAAAGGATGTGCTCTAAAAATTCTGTTTGGTCTGAATTTGATGACATTAATTTTAACCAATATGAGTATTATTCATCTTAATTGAAAATAATATGCAAAAAAAAAAAAAAATTATATAATACAAGTGTAAGTGTGACAGCATGTATAATTGCCATTATAAAATTTTTCTTAACATAAATATTATAAAAATCTGTGTATATAACTGTTTTTCTTATTTTTTTAATAGAATATTTCTTACTCTTCTAAGAATATTCTGATTATTAAATCTTCCAAATCAGTATGTTTGTATTTTATACCATTTGGTATAGAAATAATGAGACAATTAATTATTTTTTTACTAAATATGTGAATATTATATTTTTAATGAAAGAAAATTTTTTTGTACGAATGTTGTATGTACAAAAGTATGCTTGTATTCTTTGATACAACTTTTAACAATGCGAATTTAGGAAACATTTCATTTTGGAAAGAATCAAATATCTGTTTAAAACCTTTAATCATATTCAACATTATTTATTTCATCATATTATTTTCAATTTGAAACCACTTGCTGCTTTTTAATAATTTTTTATTTGCTAGTATTAAAATATGCCTACCTTAAATGTTGGATGTAATTTTTTGTTGTTGTTGTTGTTTTATTGCATTATTTAAATGTTGTATTTTATATCTCTTGCATTTGAGATAAGGGTGTATATATTTTTGCTTCATTCTGCTCATTGTTATTTAAGTGGCATCAACCTTTATTTATGAATCATTTTTGTTCCTTTTCTGATAAAGCTTTTCGTCTGTTTATTATGTTTCATATTTGAAAATTTCTGTACAGTTTTTAAATGCATGCCATTTTATTTGTGAAAGGCTGTTAAATAAAGCTATTTATTTTTAATGAAGTTGTTTTTTGTTTTTTTAATTATTGCATTCAATATCATAACACTTTTAATTATTGCTTTACAAGCATGATTTCTCAATATGCTGTTTCTTTTGTATATTTAAATTATTTTTATGTATTAGTTATTATGCATATAAACATTGAAAATTTCTTTAGTATAATCTATTTTAATGAAAGAAAACAATATCTTTGTCCAAATTGCTTTTCAAAATTGGTTTTATTATAATTTGTTGTGCTTGTCTAGTTCATTCTTTAAACTCCCTCTATTATTAAATTGTGATACATTTACAATATTGTTAAACAGCTTGTTTTATAATTAGTTGCAAACAAACACTAATGGCAAATTAATGCTCATTCTCAGTAATAGCAATGAAAAATCTATATTTATGTTTAGATTTAAATCACAGAAAAGTGTCTTTTCTCTAAAAAATAAAGTATTATATCTACTCACATAAAACTGAGTTTACTTGAATATATTAACTTAATTACTTGAAGAAAAAATTTTACTTGCAATTTGTTCCTATATTTAGACACAAAATAATGTAACAGTTGCAATTATGATAGGCAATTTTTTTAATTCATTATTGAATACATTAAATTTAATAATTGAGATAATTAATTTTTAAAAAATAATGTATTCCAAAAGTTGAAATGACTTAAGAATACTTGTATGCTAATTTCATAAATTATTATTTCCATAATGTTTGTATGAAATTAATTAAATTTTAAAAGTTCATATAAAACTTTCTATTATGGCTAGTCATGTATGGAGAGATACTGTTTTCCATTTTTATGACTTTAGATTTTATCTAAATTTTCTTTTATGACAAAATGCTACCAGTTAAAAACTGGTTATGTTGTCAGTAGTTTTGTTAATTTTAAAGTATGGATGTTGCATTTATGCTTTCTGAAAAAATATCTAGCTAGTCTTCTATCATATTACAAATATTGAATTAAAGTCTAAAGACTGTATGGATTCCTCTAATTTATATTTTGGCTTAGAAATGCCAATAAAATCCATAACTGCTTTATGGTCATAAATGACATTTTATCATACTGCCTACCAAAGAAATGTTTGGTTTCTCTTTTTAGTCAATATTATGAATATTCATTAGCATTTTCAGAATTATTTCTTTTGATTGCAGATTATTTCTAAAATCCCCTCATCTTTTTCATATTCATATCTTTGTATCAAACATAAATTTTATAAATAGTATATTCACAAGGCTATTCTTCCATAAAAAAAACTTTAGTGCATTTTTCGAGTGATTTTAATATAAAATATGTTTTGTATTTTTATCCTCTAATCAGATAATACAATTTCACAAATATTATACATAAATTTCTACAGTCTCATGGAATCATTAATATTTTCTTTTAATTGGACTTTATTCATGTTGAAAAAATAGAAGTTTTTAAATTTCATGTTTATAAATATATAAAATATCTGATTCATAAGATGGAAAGTATGAAACATCAGATTAAAATA
The DNA here is from genome assembly GCA_021605095.1 of Caerostris extrusa. Taxonomy (NCBI): domain Eukaryota; kingdom Metazoa; phylum Arthropoda; class Arachnida; order Araneae; family Araneidae; genus Caerostris; species Caerostris extrusa. The sequence continues at coordinate 50,696 of BPLR01010314.1, read as the reverse complement.
TATAAATTATAATTCAACTTTAACTGGTAAAACCAAATATCAAATATACAAACCAGTAATCAAATTTAACCAATATTTAAAGCTTATTTTGTAAGAGATTATATTTTGCTTTTATTTTTAGATGCTTTATTTTTTTACTATTAACTACTCATGTTATTATATTTTATATAATTTTCCTAGATTAAAGTTATTAAATTGTGAAGAGTCCACCATTTTTCATATTGCAGCTATTTCATGTTTTTAAAAAGATTATTTTGTTCATACTCCTGCTAATATATCTTAGGTTATTATTATGACTAGAAATTATTTATTAATTAAATTTATACTCAGTGTGAAATGTAATATTAGTATATATAATTTATGACTGAATTATATAGTGTACTCATAATAGTATTAAAGAAGTTCATCACATTATCTAGTAATATACTGATTACTCTTTTTCACTATAAATTGTTAAGGTTTAATGTGGATGCTTGCAGAAAAGATGTTGGAGAAGTTCTTGATATTTTTGTAAAATATCAATCTGTTTTAATGTATTTATAATCTTACATTTGCTCTTGCAGATTGTTAAGCATAATTTGAGTTTTTTTATTTAAACTTAGTTTGGGAATCATATTTGAGAGAAAAAAATACTATAATCATTTTGTGTGTGTGTATTTTTAAGTGATTTAAGAAAAATTGTAGTTATATACGAGTTTGAAATTTTTACTGCATCATTATTAACAGTATTTTTTATTAATTAGCATATAAACAATATTTTGTAAAAAAAAATGTATATAACATAAAGTTTATATTTATGTAACTTGGCTTAATTTTAACCTAAAGTTGATGTTTTGATATAAAATTAATAAGTGCATAAAAATATAAAATTTCTACAGGCAACAATTTTTTAATTAATTTAATTAAAATTTATTACTTCCAATCTTTAGTCTATCCTGTCTTATTTTATCTGTTTTAGTATATATTTTCTATTAATTAAGTACAAGTTATTTTGGCAATATTTTTAATTTAAAAAATATTTTTTTATTTGTTAAAGAAATTTAAATAGTTATAAATATATTTTTTATATATGTGTACAAATTAGTCTTGATTTTGTGTTTGTTTTATCTCTATTGTGTGTTATTTTTATTTAAATTCTATGAAAAAAAGTTATTATTAATGAATTTTTCCTACTTATTAGAATTCGCAAAGTCTCTTATGATGCCCATTTTTCCATGTAAACCTAAAACAAAACAAGATATTGAATCTGTTCAAGATCCATTGGTTCTGATTCCTGGAGAGAATAAGTTCAACTGCCACACTGCGCAAAGTTCAATTTCAAACAGTGTTCTACCATTGCTCCACAAATGGTGCATGTCGAAAAACCTAGAGCTGAAAATCTACAAGCATGTTCTGTTGCCTTCTTGCCAGTTGCTCCTGTGTTTTCAAAAGAAGCTGCCACTCGTCCTAACGCTGTACAAGCACCATCTTTATTATCATGCCAAGCATATGAATGTTTTGATGTTCTTACTAGTATAATGCAAGCATCTGGTTATAAAGTTGCTCCTCAGACAATGGCTTCACAGCATGTAAAAGATAATGATAAACCAATCAATTTAGTGAAGGCTAAACCGGAAATAAGAAGTAATCCTTGTTTTACTAATGTTGCTCCTAGAGGAAATGTTGGAAGACCTAAGAAACGGAAAAGAAAACCATCGATTCAAAAGATGGAAGCTCTGAATTTATGTAAACGAACTATATCTACAAAACCCATTGTGAGCTCTACTATTGCCCATTCTATTGCTGAGTTGAAAGTTGGCAGTGTTGCATCCAGCCCTAAAATGGCTTCTCAAGGCAGAAGATCTTTTGCCACCATAGCTCCAAACATTTATGATGTTTCTAATTCTAGAATTCAAAACTTATCTACTCAGTCTTGTCATGTATTTGAGGCTTCTACTGATACTTTCTTTACGAGTGATTCTGCAAGAGCATTTCCGCTAAAAGAATCGACTAAATCATTTGAGACTTCTGTTCATAATCGTATGAAGAATAACCCTGAAGTCATGGAATTATCTTGTTTCTCGAAAAACCATCAAGAAATTGAAACTTCAAATAGTAACCTGGCAGAAAACAAAATTCAAACATTTACATCTCAGTTAAAACCTACTTCAGTACTTGAAACTGCAATAGATCCCTCAATGACCCACAATGATTCGAAATCTATTGTTCCATTAGAATCAATTCAAACTTCTGAAGCTTCTATTAATATAGCTGGGAATGATAAAGAAATCTCTACTGTACCAGCATCGTCATTAGATTCTCTTCAAATACTCCAAACTTCTAATGATGATTTTAAAATCACGCAAATGTCTACATCAACGTTAATGTCGACACATATATTTAAGACTTCAGTGGATGTATGTGGCAATGTTCATCTTAATATTACTGAAATGCCTACATCATCAGTTGAATCGTCTGAATTACTTGAAACTTTAATTCATGTGCCAGAAAATGATAATTTTAAAATCTCAGAATCTCGTGGTCTTCCGTCGCAATCTGTTTTAGTGCTTAAAAGTTCACCTCAAGCTTCTAATGATGACCTTAATGTAAAAGAAGTGCCTGTAAAAGTACCCTCTGTTGAAGTAATTAACACTGAAACATGTCGCTCGTTTAATATGAGTCCAAATCTTTTGGAAACATCTGATCTCATGCAGTCACTGATTCAAGAAACTGAAAGTAAAATTTCTGCAGAGAATAATAATAATAATCAAACTGTTGATCATGGTAAAACAACTAGAAATATCTCGGACGGTATCTTTCTAAACGAGGCCAACGATTCCTGTTCATCGGCAAATATTGATATAAGTGTGGTAGAGCAATGTGCTAAAGATATGCTTGAATTCATAAATCAGAAAGTTGAAGACATGGTATTATGTACCAAACCTCCTGTTAATTTTGAAAGTTTAAATGTGGAGACCAATAGTCATGATTTTACTGAAGACTTGAAAGGCAATACCGTAATAGTGAAAAAGATTTCGAGCATACCATGGAAGATGATTCTGATACTTTAGATGCAGAAATAAAAGACGAAGATTTGCCCGATGTAGGGGAAATAGATTCTGCAAAACCTGACGAAACATTTGAAACTAAATTAGATTTTCCGATAGAAGAAAAAAAACCGAAATAAAAATACATGTATTGGATACTACTGAGTTGAACAAAGAATCGGTTATAAAATTCGCTAGTTGTTCACCTAAACCTCCAAAACAAGATGAACCTATTAAAGACATTAATTGAATCAGCTAGAATAACAACTGTAAAATTTAATCTGATTTGATACAATTTGAAAAAAAAAAAGGGATATTGCATTATTTATAGAAATTGTTCGAATTCATATGAACTGTATAAATGATACGAATCACCATCAGTATATAATTAATTTAAAATGATTCGTACATGTATCTTTACGAAAGAATACTGGAATTGTTAAATAGCGCTTAAATTTACTGTATGATAATGACAAGCACGAAGGAATCTAAAAAATAAAACGAATTTGAACTCCTGAAATTATTAGAATTGCGTTCTTTCAGTACTCATATTTCTAAAAAAAATCATTTATCGATATTTATTATAAAGAATAAAAAAAATGCATTGCATTCCATGCAAAAAAATTGGCCATTCACACGTCATTGGTAATATTTAAATTTCTCTTCATTTCCAATGAAGAGAAATTTCAACTTCAATAAAAAATGAAATTTCAAAAACTCTTCGTGTATTCCAAGATATGAAAACGCACAATTTATGTATCATACTGTTTGTTCTTCAACTTTTTGAAAATTGTAATTTTCTACAAATATTGCAATCAGTTCATGCCAGTTAGTTGCAACTTGAGCGTTAAATAGCTTGTCATTTTCAATAATCAGGGCCTGATGGCCACTTGGCTGGTGCTCGGCCGTCGGTACTACAGGTCAGGTTTAATTCCTGGCGATGGCGTGGATGTTTGTTAGTGGTATATTTATACAGTGGTTCGACATCCACGTTAAATCGGTCTAATTAGCCCGAAATGTGCAAAAAATGACAGTAGAGCGACAAACGAAACCACTCAACAAAAAAAAATCTGTCAGATTTCATAAGCGTTTGTTATAATATAATTGTACGGAAAGATATGCATTTGATATTTCATTATATTAAAGATTGTATCGTTATAATCGATAAATTACGAGATTTTTATATGATTTGTTTATCATTCTTTCAGCTAAAATGAAAACAATTCGTTTAAAAGTCGTTTAGTGCAATTTTAAGAAGGTTAATGACTTTTAATGCATAGAAAAGAAACTTAACACACACCTTCACCATCTAACTTATCCAGAAAACATGGTATTATCTCAGCATTTTGTGATTTTCTTTATCATTGACTTTTTATTTTGTACGATAATTTTTTAGTCGTATCACGCTTTTTAATTCAATTACAAAAGCTTTAAACAGTAATACCTCAAACATTTTTACAAATGTTACAGATTTTATTAGACTTTTTATGTTAATTCAATACAAAATATTTGATTTATATGACTCGTGATTTTGATATTATTTGTTGCAGATAAAAAAAAATTATTTATATTTTTAGACGAGTCAGTATTGCATTAAATGCCATTCAGAGTAAAATTACATGATTTTATACAGTTTATGTGCTTGTTACAGAGTTTATTACTTAACGGCGATGTACTTACAGTCATGTACTTGTTTAAGAATTATATTGTGAAGCATTTTTTATTTTGTTATTGCTTATTGCAATGTGATGCATCTCTGTGTAAGCACTTTTAAATTTCGTATATAGATATATATTATACAATTGAAATCAATTTATTGTAAATCTTTATTATCTATAAATATTTATGAAAATAAAAATAACTTTTAAATAATTACCAATTAAATTTCAAAGACAGTTAATGAAATAATTTATAATTATTTTATTCCAGGCAAGTCTTTGAAAAGTTATTTAGGAATTTTTTCACTCTTGTTTTTATCTTGTTGAATTTAATTAATGTAACAAATTTATTTGTTTTTTTTTATTATATGAAGCACATTTTTAGGCTTTACATTGTGATACTGAGTATTTATCTACCTCAATTGTTTGTATGTTATAAACATGAATGTATTTTAAAATATGTTAAGTATATATATGTTGGAATTATGGTTAATCTGGTTACTTTATAGCGATTATAATAATAAAAAGTTTTTATTGACTTGACTTTATTATTTATTCTCAATTGAAATTGTTGTTACTTTTTGCAATTTAAATTTTCAATATAAATACCTAGCTTGATTTTTTTTTTTTTTTTTTTTTTTTTTTTTTTTTTTTTTAACTTAGAAGAATATATACTGATGTGTGAAAGTTAAGCAACGACTGTTTTCATTTTTTTTTCCTCTGTAACTCTACAAGAATCACTTGGAGACATGAAATTCTGAACGCCAAGATAGTGTTTTGCACTTAAAGCTAAAGAAAGCATGATAATATAAAAATGAATAGAATGCATACAATATAGAATCGGTGAGAAAAAAAATAGCTTTATCGAAAGAATAGCATTGGTATAAATGTTTGTCTGCCCAAGAAGGAGAACCTTAGTAATGAATATGACTTTTATTTACTGACATCGGTCTGTCCTTACTCAACATCAGATTATCCAACAGTTATTGAGGTAAAATTTGCCATTCCTTAATGAATAGCTGTTACAGTTCTTTCGTGTACTCTCGCGGATATAAACATTCGAAAAGCATACCACGTGTTCTATATGATTTAAATCAGAGGAATAATTGCTAATCCATTCTTATATCTTTACTTTCTAGAAGCTCCTCAACAGCACGAATTCGATGTGACTTGGCATTATTATCCAGATTAGCACGAAAATGCATTTCTGTTGGAAGTAGATCCCTTGATAATATCTATTTTCTAGTAACTGTACCTTCTGCAAAAATTTGGTGTCGGTTCGCTCATTCATTATAATCCTTCCTCTGACGAGCATAAGGACTTCAATTACGGTCTCTCTTTCTTTAATGTTGGTAGGATAAAATCTTGTATATATCCGTTGACATTGAAAAGCTAAGCTAAGCGGAAGCTAAATTTTGCGATAAATTCACATAGGTTTATGAAGCTTTAGTTTAAAATATAATTAACTCTTTCGTTCTTAGTTTTCACAGTTTGGAGTCATAAATTTACATAAAATCACACTAGCTCAATTTTTTTTTTTGTGACATTGAAGCGACTTTTAAATGTAAAGAGGCCTTGACTTTATTCATTGTCTTTGGTTCGGTCTTTGTCATAACTACCTCCATGTACCGCCAAATAGTCATCTGTGAATGGGATGTAGCATTGAGAACAGCAGCTGAATAGGCCACTTTTATGAAAGCATTTGGCCGCAGTAAAGCGTCTATCGATTGTCACCAATTTATGTGAATCATCGGTAATTGAATCTATATGATCGCATAAATGAAACGAATCAGTATGATGTACACTTGATAAAACCTAATCATCTTAACATGATTTGCATTCAGTAATTTACTGAACAAAATTGAATATATACGATAGCAAGCAGTTTTCGGTTCAGCTATATGATGCACATCGAACTCAAATCATATCAGTTACTATGCTACCAGGGGGCCTGAATGGCCAAGTGGCTAGTGCTCTGGCGCTCGGTACCACAAGTTTCGGCGGTGCCGTGGATGTTTGTAGTGGTTCGGAATCCACTTTAAACTGTAGGTCCTGGTCTAATAGGATCGTAGAGCGTTGCGGGGGCATTGTTACTCCACGTCCGTGGCTTATCTTCAAGTTACACGCGCCCCTGGGTAGTGCAAAATGAGTAACGTCTGTGCAGCTCTTGCCTTAAGGCATCCAAGACCAAGTGTTTGAGTGCTTGCCAGCTGCATTAGAAAAAAAAAACTATGCTACCAGAAGTGCGGATTCAATACAAGTAATTTACTAGCATCAATTATGCCTGCACAGTAATTATGTACATCAAATGTTAATTCAGATGAAGAGATTAAGAGAGTTTATTTATCGATGGAAATTTGTGAATGGTACACCAGTTGCCAGTGTCAGCCATATGATTCGTATCACATGATTCTCATTGTATGATCCGCAACAAATTCAAACAATGCTACCGAGATGCACTAGCTAATTTAATGGAGATGGAAATTGTATAACTAATTAGCAAAACTGGTATATCTCCAGAAATTAGAAAATAATTTAATAAATAAAAAATTAAAGAAAAGCTAACAAATTTAAAGCTAAAACACACATTAAATAATTACAAAAAAAAAATGTAGATGATTTGAAGGCTCGAAAATAAATTGTCCTCTTTAAAAAATATTTTCTAAAAAATTTAATTTTTATAAATTGAAATTGCGGGGCCTGAATGGCCGAGTGGCTAGCGCTCTGGCGCTCAGTACCACAGGTTTCGGGTTCGAGTCCCGCCGGTGCCATGGATGTTTGTAGTGGTTCGGAATCCACTTTAAAGTGTAGGTACCGGTCTAATAGGATCGTAGAGCGTTGCGGGGGCGTTGTTACTCCGCGTCCGTGGCTTATCTTCAAGTTACACGCTCCCCTGGGTCATGCAAAGTGAGCACGTCTGTGCAGCGCTTGCCTTAAGGCATCCAAGACCAAGCTGTCTCAGTGTTTGCCAGCTGCATTAGAAAGAAAAAAATTGAAATTGCTGTTTTTGGCATAAAGCATAATATCATAAAAATTATTGATTTCCAAAATATTAAGGAGATGTATTTTTGTTTGCGATAAATTTACATAGGTTTGTGAAGATTTAGTTTAAAATATTATTAACTTCTAATATTATTCTCCCCAGGAACTCCTTAGTTGCTACTACTTTTACCTTCTGCCCATTTCTTCAGTTTCTATTTCGAATAATTCAGATTTATGGTAGTTGGGCTATACCATATGTGAAGAAAAATTGTATGATGAAATAATAAGGTTCGACATGACAACATTTAATTAAGAGAAATATTTAGAAATAATATGCAAATAAATGAAATTATGCAGAAATAAATTATCTCAGAAATAAAGTAAGCGACGAGTTAACATTCACTCCTATAGGTGAACAGAAGAGGTGAATGAAGAAGTTCCATAATAACAGATTCAGTTTGCAGTGCTGAGAATAATCGATTGAAATCTTGTTTGTTATACATCAGGATTGGGATACCACATCACTTTCTTACGAGAAATTTCTCACGAGAAGGAGCAAACGATAATTCTTCAAATATAACGAGAATCAAATAACCCACCTTGAAAGCAGAGAGATTCCTCTTCTATTCTCCATGTTTGTCAATGACATTAAAACTCTCTTGGCCCCATTTGTTAATGACATTGCCAACCTTGTAAAAACAAAAATGCAAACTTCATGATTTTTGCCCTTAATTGACATGTATCTGCACTTAATGATAGGTCTTTGATATTGAAAATTACCATAATAGTCTCCAAATTGGAAGTAGTATATTCCGCCCCAGATCATCCCATAGACAAATAAAACATAGGCCTGCCTTTTAGAAGAGCCCTGTTAAACTGTCTATTTTAAAAAGATCTGTTAATAAAATAGTTTACTTTTTTGTTGGAAAACTGTATATAATAAATAATAAATAAACATATATATATATATTGTTTTGTTAATGCAAATTCTAAAATCTAAAGAAAATTTGTTATGTTTCTTCTTATTGAAAGTTATTCTTGCGATAATTTAGAATTTTTAAATATATAAAAGTATTATGTTATTTAAATATTAACCAAAAAGGTTAAGTCAAGCTATTAATAATTTAGAGTAATATTGTTATTGCATAACAATTTTTAAACAATAACTAATAAAATAAACTTCAAATTTTTAAAATTTATACAAAAACTGTTCAAACTTTTCTAGAAAAACTAAAATTTATTATTGTATATTAAATATTTTTTATAAATAAAAATTAAAGATTTGTTTTAATTTTCACATTATTTAGTTTTGTTATATATTTTTTTATGTGTTCTATTTCTTGTGGAAAAGGAGATGGCCCGGTAATAAGAAAATGTCCAAGGCCTCAAAGTGGGTTAATCCAGCTTTGGGTCTACTTTCCAAAAGGAAATAAAATCAAGAAATTAAACTTCTTCTTATAAAATTATCTCATTCCGTGAATAATCAAGTTAAATATTTAGGAAATTAGTTAATATTTTGTTAATGAAGTTAAATATTTAGATTGTTTTTTTTATTGTGGGTCAATATCTCTCCTTGTAACCACCTTTTCAAATTATCAAACAAAAGTTCGAAAACAACTCACAAAAGCTCTATCCAATTATTAATTGAGATTCGCAGATGAGCAGAACGAGTAAATTTCTTATTTTTTACATCTCCAGTCTCTTATGTATCCAATTGCCATACAAAGTCTCTTGAATTTTTCGTCAAATTTTGAATGAAAAGTGGCTCATGATCAATAGAGATATTCATGACGTTTTCAAGTTTCTATCCTAAAACAGTTTTTGGGAGAAAAAAAAAAAAAAAAAAAAAAATCTTTCAACTAAATTCTTAATATAAATATTAGGGTTAGTTTTTGACAAAGAATTAACCTTTTATTCCCACATTTCAAAGGACCTGCTGCGAGTAATTTCTCGAAAGAGCAGGTTAGCAGGCAGACACAAGCTTTTGCTCTACTAATCAAACTTTCATTGATCTAAATTTTTCAACTTCTCAATTTAAAATTAGAGAAATTTTGTCTTAAACAAATAATCTATTGAGAAAAACTTTTATTATGATTATGACTATTTTTGTTTTTTAATATTTAACAAGCGGAATTCAAAATGACAAAGTAACATTTCTTGTTTTCGCTTTGTCACTTTTGAGTACATCTCAACTCAACTTTCGGCTTAAACATAATATAGGAATCAGAAAAGTCGAGTCTTAAGTTTACGTAAAATAATTTTAAGTCACCTCTCATATTATTATCCGATTTCAGACATTTTGTAAACATGAAGGAAAGAATAAAGGTACCCGTTGAAGATCCTAAGGATACTAAAGAGACAAAGGAAAAGAAAGTAGAAGAAGAGAAAGAGCCCGATTTAGTATGATATAATCATTTATGAAATTATATATTAAACTTTAACTGACTACAATGAATTTCGCATATAATATTTTTAAAAAGCTATTATTTTACATTGTAATGAATCATGTATTTGTTTATCTTTATAAAATTGATACAATGTCAGAAAATTGCATTAACTTTTTCTGAACTTGATTTTGAAATGTATGCTAACAAACTTTTCTAAAAAAAAAAAACTTATAAATTAACTTATTGTAAACAATTGTCTAAAATCAAGGATTTTTTTTATGCATGTAAATTTTTTTTTATAATAATATTTTCTGCTGTCAGTAAAATTAATATAATATTATTGTACTAAATTGATATGCATTATTTAATATCAGAATGATACCTATTTATCACTTACTGCACATTGTTTGAAAGTGATATCAATATTTAATGTGTAGAAGTTATAAATATGTTTAATTAAAAATAATATTATGAAAATTTCAAGTTAGTTTTTTTCTATGAGAGATTAAAAGAAATCAGTTTTTGACTTGAATAATGGAATATTTTTTAGTTTTGTTTTTATTTCTAACTGATCTGTTTTTAGATGATAATATTTACAACATGCTTTGATGTAAAAACAAGAATATAATTTTCAAATATTGAAAAAAAAATTTTTTTATAAAGAATATTGGTATTTCCCCCAAATTATTGCCCTTATTATTTAAACAGTGCCAGAAGATTGACAAGTTTTCTTATTTTTTTAAGATATTCTATCCTAAATGATTAGGATTAGAATTGACTCAGGTTAAACTGCCTGCAGGTGGGGGGATTCGAATTGGGGGCTGCAATAATAAAATAATAAGTATCAGAAATGGTACATAATTCTAAATTGTAATTAAAATTTGTATATTCGTTTAGCAGCCTGTATGTAGTGTTTTTTTTTAATCATACTATAGTCTCAATTTAAAACTCATCTGTGTAACATTCCAACATAATCACTAATACTAGAAAAATAAAATTTTAAGTTTTTCTAAAGTAAATATAAGAAAGAACATTTTAAAAGCAATATATATATATATACATATATATTACACTAAAAATAAAACAATTAGTCAAGTTTTACAGAAAATACCTAATAAATAAAAAAAGAGGACATTAAAAATAACTACTAGTAAAATTGAATTGAAATTGAGAAAATGAATCATAATATATTAAATAATAAAATGATTACAAAATACAATGCATAAACAATAGCAGAGAAAATTTAAAAAAAAAAAAATGATTTTTTTTTTCTAGAGATGTCTCAAAATGACACTAGATATGCAATAAAGTTTTTTTAATATTTTTTTTCAAATATTCAATTTAGTGCATGTATGGGCTCTTGCTTTCCATTTTTCTTGCTTAGAATCTTTACTTATTTTACAGTGATAGAATTTATTTTAATTGGTATCTATTTTTGAAATATTAGAATAATTTTTTCTATTTTAAATATTTTTTAAAGGTTATACTTTAAAATAATCTGTTATTTAATAATAACAATAAAAAAAATCATATAATTATTTTGTTCTTACTTATAACATTATATTTTAAAATTTTATTCCATTTTTAAAAAAATAATTGGCTGTATGTGTTGTTTGTTACCTTGCTTTTTTATACAAGACTACATTCATTACACTTTTTTTAAATATATAGTATGCAACAGCTGTACCTCTAGTCTTCACACCTTTCTTTAGTTCACTTAATATTATTTAGATGTATTTATCATCATTACTATTTTTTTCCTTTAAATAAAATTTGTCTTTTTCTAGTCTGATGAAGATAAAGCTTTACAAGATGAACTGAATACATATATTCAAATATTGACTGTAAGTATTATTATTTCTATGTTTTGCAATATAGGCAAGAATCAATTACAATTATTTTTTAAGATTAAGACAAACTTTTTAATATTGATTATCATAAACATATTTATAAATATGATTTATTAAAATTATATATTTCAAAGCTTATGAATTATTTTGAGTTTGATAATCTCAACTAAATATTGTACATTTCTTAGAATTTTACTTTGAATTATATGTATTTTGTAGTAAAATAATAAATTATAAAAAGGAATCGTTTAATTAATGATTATTTGGTATTTATATTTATTAGTGTATGTTATATTATGTATATAATAGTTGTATTCGCCTCATATATTTTGGCAAATGCAAGCTAAAAACGAAAATTGCTTTATTAGCAAGAAGGCTTGCAATCATTACAGTTCTGTATTTTTTTTAATAATTATTGAAATCAAAGCAAATTTAAAAAAAATTAAGTATACAATCTAAAACTTTTTCAAATCAACTGATGATTTGGAACATGTGATTTGATATATTGCATTGATTTTTATTTCAATTTTGAAATTCTCTGAGAATTCTTATATGATTATTTTTCTTGGTAATTTTCTTTATTTGATATTAGATTTCTTTTCGTAATTGCATTCATAAGTTTTAGAATTTTCTATTTTCTGACATCACATGTATTGGGGGGAAACAGTTTTAAAAGAGAAAGAACATGCCACATGAAAATCTTTTTTCCATCCTTATTCAGTTGCAATCAATCATTGTTACTTTTTGTGTACTTGCCATGATTTTATGAGATGTCTGGATAGGGCATTTTTAGGGATGAGTGATCCAGCATTATTTACGACTTTCGGCCTGAAAGGTACAGAGTTTTTTGTCCTGATTCCCTTGTGGACAATTGTTGCTGCTGTTCTTCTTGTGTGCTTACCAATAATTATCACAATGTTAAAAAGAATTCTTTATGGACAATATTTAAAAAAAAGAGGACTAAAACTTTTTTTTTTTTTTGAAAATTATTAAAAACAGGCTGAATAAAATGAATGTGTTATTTTGGAAGTCTTTTTGTCTCGAATATTTTTGGAAAATTAATGAAAATGTATAATTTAAAAATTACATTTATATAACTTTTCCTTCTCCAGCAATTTTTAAATCATTAAAATAAAATGGCGAGTAATGGTTTTCGTAGCCAATAGGCTTTTGGTAAAAGGAAACTTTTTTTTTTTTTTTTTATTCCTGAGTTTTTGGTGAAGTATTACCTTCATTTCTTAATTCAAATTATTAGTTAGTTGTTTTTCTTTTGTTAATTTACTTTGTGTTCATTTTAAAATTAGTTTTATATTTTTAGTATTTTTCTAAAATACATAAAATTATTATTTTTGTAATTTTAGTAGTATTATCATTTCTAGTATTCAATATTTATGAATTAGGATTAAAATATTATTCTTATTGTTGCTTATTATCACTTGCACTGTTTTTCTGAATTTCAGCATTTTTTGTTTCATAAAATTCTTTCAAAATAATTCAACAAAAATGTTGTAGTGATTGTGGATGATCAACATTCTCTAAACTCTGATTTTATTACCCAATTGATTTTTAATATTTTTATCATGTGCAAACATATTTTAGTAGCTCTTATCTCCTAATGCACATTAATGCATAATTTGTGATTTCTCAATAAATGATACTGCTTTCTCTTTAAATGATAAATTTATAAATTTTTATACTAAATAAAGAAAGGAATTTTAATTGATTTTAACTATTTGATTGATCATATTGGGTATTAATAATACCCGAACAACATAGAAATAACCAGTGATTGAATTATGAAATTTTCTTTTAATATTATTCTTATATTTCTATATCACAATTTTTAAATTATTTCCTTTCCTCAATTGGTTTTAAAGTTTTATCCTTTTTTACTATGCATTAATTATTTACACATGCATGATATTAATCATTTAAAAGTTTAATGAATTAATTGAATTTTTTTATTTAAATCCATATGTTCATAGTATTATTTGGAATATATTTTTTATAATTTCAGGAAGATAAAACAGAACTGTATTTGCCTACCTTAAATCAGTTGCGTGTTAAAATCCGAGCCTCTACTACTTCTATGACTTCTGTACCAAAACCACTGAAGTTTCTTCGACCTCATTATGAAACATTAAAAGAATTGTATGAAAAATATCCAACTGGGGAATCAAAGGTATACAAAATTAATTGAAAGAATTTATTTATGATACATGAATAAGTGTTGGAGTGTAATTTAATGTGTCTTTTTTAATTGTGTATAGTCTATATTTCATTTATATTGAATTTATTATTAATGTTGGTTAATTTGATTTTTTTCTTTGCACTGAGGTATAAATATGTAAAGAGAGAAAAAATAATCTTTTAAACTCCCCTCCAATTTTTAAATATAATTTTTAGAATGTTAAGATAGCATAACTTTCCATGCATTTTTAGATTGCTTGTAAATGCATCATATTATTTATTAAAACAATTAGTTATAGAGGCATTTCAATTAGCATATTCTCTGTATAGAAAAAAATGCCAAAATTACTTATAGATTTCATTGTTTTTCCTGTAAGGCATAAAAGTTGTAACCAATTTCATGAAGTTTTTCCAATTATACTGATATTTTATTATATTAGTATATCATATTGTAAAAAAAAAAAATATTTTCTGCAAGAAATTAAAGCTTTTAAATAATTATTAAAAAATTAAACAATTATTTGTGTAATTGTAATGCATTTATTTTTCATTACGACTGGAAAATCACTAATAAAATGGGTTATATGAAAAATATTCATTGAAATAGTTAGAAGCAATTCTTATTTGCAAACATGACTATTGAAGAAAATAATAAAATTGTATGAACAAACTATTGGTCTCCTCCACCTTATAGTCTGAATAATCACCTACTGAATTATTAACTCCCTGAAATCTTTGATGAAATAACTGGATGATAGCCCATTTATAAACAGTATAGGCTGCAGAAACATGATAAATTTTTATTTGTTCTAACCTAAAATTGATGCTTTTAATGAACTACTGGAAGAAATGTTTGGATGGGGATTTTACCAAAAATTATTTACCTAGTCTCTTACTGTTGTTTAATCTTAAATCTGCCTGTAGAATAAAGTAAGCCCCTGATAAGGCCTATGTATGAATTGCCCTTATACTACCAATATACTGTTTTATGCCATGTTTAGTAAATAAATTTGCAATAATGCTAATTTTGTACATTTTATGCATGTATACTTTTACGAAAAGGCTTTTGTTTTTGAAAAGCTATTTAATTATTTTCTTATTATTAGCTACAATCTTACTTCTGAAAAAGGTATTAAATTAATAATATTACTTTATTTTTTTTGCTCTTTCTCATCTGTAGATGTAAATTATATAGGAAAAGGTGTCCCTGAGGTTCCAATGTTTGCCCAAGTACTTCAAACATTTGATGCAGTGAAAAAAATTTTTATATAAGCCTTTGAAATTATTGAGAAAAAAATTTTACTTTTGTTAAAAATTCTTTGCCTTAAGAAAAAAAAATTGAAGTATTCAAACAAAAATTACTCATTTTAAATAAATCAGTGGATGTGATCATTCTGCATTAAATTTATTGTTGTATATGTTGTAAAGCAACCACTTTTTTTATATCTTATAAATTTTTTTTTCTGTATTTATCTACATCAGTATTGATTTGTTATTAATAGGTTTGTAACCTTAATCAATGAATTTCTATGTTGGCCTGCATCTATCATTTCTTTCGAATATTCTAACGAGAAACATATCAAAATTTTATGGAAATGTTGTACAGATTAAAAAATTTCAAGAATTATTAAAATTGTCCTATTCAAATTTTTCAAGATATTGATATTATTGTCTCATTATTTCTGATCTTACTAAATTACTTATCATTCACACTAAATTTTCTTTTAAATATGATTTTGTAGGATTATGTTGCTGACATCATTTCTATTTTGGCTATGACTATCAGTGAAAAAAGAGAATGCTTGAAATATCGCCTTGTTGGATCACAAGAAGATATTGGTTCATGGGGTCATGAATATGTTAGGTAATTTTTTTAAAATTATTATTTACATTATGATATACAACAAACAAATATATTGTTTAATATTTTTGTAATTGATATTAATATGAATATAACTTGAGTATAATTCTTTATAAAAAATTTCCTGAAACATGCATGGAATTTAAAACCTAACCTGAAATTCTCTTAAAATTAATTTTATTATAAAAATTTTAGTATAAAATTTTTTTTTTTTTCACTTTTGTGCAACTGCACTTGATCAGGGGAAAAAAACCCTGTAATTTAAGAAAATTATTGAAATTTTATAAAATTGCATTCTTGTTTCAAATAAAAAACTTTAAATTCTCTCACATAAAAAAAAAAAGAGTTTGAGATTAAAAAAAAAAAAAAAAAGTTTAGATGTAATGAGAAATATTATCTATTTTAAAATGAGATAATGAAAAATATTAAGGTTAGGTATTAAATTAATTAAAACTTAAGATTATTTATAATGCATACAATTAAATTTATTTTATCTAAATGTGAAATATATTTTGAAATTTGATGTTGCAAAATTCAGATGCAATAATTACACAATTATATAATTAAATAGTGATTATTAAATTGTAGTAAGCACTGTTAGTCAAATTAAAAGTAAATATTTAATTGAATCTAAACGGGGTTTTTTTTTTTAAATTTGATTTTTAAAGCAGAATGCTATTCAAACTTGAAGCATGCTTTGTTGTGTTAAGGGGGAAAAAATACATCTAAAAATTTATTTCGTTTTTATTTGTAATTAACTAATAAACCAGAACTTTCTTATATTTTCAACATTTTATTTCACACAATTTTTATTTGAAAAATATTATTTTAAAATTGCATTTTTATATATACTTATTGTATAACTAGAGAAATCTTTTTTTTTGTAATAGGATGTATGAAATGAATGTTATGTATATCATATTTTAAATGCATTTTACTTTGTGCTAAAAATTTAGTGAGTAAAATTTGACTAATTTAAAAAATTAAATATTTTTTTGTAAGTATTGTAGGCATAAGACTGTATTTCCAATTTTTAAAAAATAAAGTCAGTATCTCTTTTTTAATTTTTAAATGCATACAAATGACTTTTCTGCATAATAAAACATTATTTATCCATAGACATTTATCTGGAGAAATCGCTATGGAGTGGAGCCAGTGTGATAATGCTGATTATCAGAAAAAGTTAGAAAATTTGGCAGGGCAGATTATTCCATATCACATGGCTCATAATGCTGAAGCAGATGCTTGTGATCTTGCAATGGAGATTGAACATCTTGATTTTTTGGATCAGTATGTTGATGAAGATGCTTTTCCACGAGTTGCTTTATATTTAACAAGGTAAGCAGAATTTGACTTTATCATGGATTGATGTATATTATTTTATATTGATACATATAAAAAATTTACTAGATGTGAAATAGTGCTGGAAGATGTTGAAATTTTCTAAAATCGACCTATTGTCCATCTAATATGACAATATTGCAAAATATTAATTTTATACAAATTTAAAACTTTGAATGTGTAACTTGTTTTTGGATCATAAACAAGTAAATGGAGACATGACCTTTTATTTTTTTGTCTTTATTACAAAAGTATTCCATATTTCAAAACAAATTTTATTTAGAGCTAAATAAATTTTTGCCAGGCAAATTAAGTGGAGTACCTTTCTCATGCTCAATAAATAAGCAAAATGTATATTAATCAGTTTATTAAATTTTTCTATATAAAGGAAAAATGTTGGGAATGGCGACGCAAATTACCAGTTAGTTTATTGAAAGGTAAAAGTTACGGTATCTGCTATGGTGTTCCAAATTAAGGTTGTCTGTAATTAAAATCTCTTCCATGGTACTTTAAAGTTAATGGATTGTAAATGTTATGACATATGTTTCATTACTTATGCTTACTTTTTCATTATTTATGCTTAATATGGTAAAGTAAAAATCCCATTTGATTACAAAAACTAGATATTATAAAATTTAATTAAAAATGTTTTGTAGAAGACCTTTTTTGCCTAGATTCTTAAAAGGTTTCATCATTTTAATTTAAATAAAAAAAAAATGCCTTTAAACCAAGAACGTTTCATTTTATTAACATTTTTAATTAAGTTAACATAATTTTGCTTATAATTCATAATGTTTGTGCATTATGAATTGCAAAAGTAATACCATCCTTAAACGAATATAGATAACAATTTTATAAAATTTAAGTACATAGGATTTTCAAACATTTGAATGAAACAATTTCAAAATTATATGAAATAAAAAGTGAAACTTAACATAAATATTTTTTTATTTTTGTTAACAAGATAAGTTTTATTTTATGTGAGAATTCTTAATAATAATATTTAAAATAATTTACCAAACAATATTTTTAATTACACCCTTTCAATAAACAGAAAAAGATGAAATGCTTTAAAATTCGCAAAGTAATAATTATACAGAAGTGCTGACAAACAAATATCAGAAATTGTTAGAGTCATCCAACAATATTTTGAAAGCAGTTATATTGATTTCGAATATCGGCTATTCTGATATTTAAAATCATTATTTTGATGTTGAATATCAAAAACATGTTAGCATCGATGTTACAGAACATTGATATTTTAAATTGGAATTATTTTAATGTAAGAATAATGAAATCAGATACATGATCTTAGACTTAAATGGAAATTTCAATATTTATATATATTAATTTATTGTATAAGTCTAGTATTAACCATATGAAGTTTGATGTAAGACTTGTAATAATTAAAAAAATGTAAAATATTAGAATTCGAAAAATGACAAAAAAAACCCCCTTACAAATTTAAATCACTATTAATTATTTATATTGTTAATATACACAAAATGTGTAGAACAAGTAAATTGAATGTATTTTAATATCTTAAAGTTATTCAGATGGTACCAAAATTATAGTATGTATAAATAATTTTTTTTTTAATTATAGGGAACATTAAACTAACTGTGAACTAATTTTCTTTTCATCTCAATTTTGGATATTATTTAATGGGAAGGATTTATAGCTTTACATAAAATGCTATTTATATAACAATTTTGCAAAAGCTTTCTGCCAGTTTAAAAGTATTCCTACTTCCGTGTAGATAAAAAAAAAAAAAAAAAAATTATTTATGAAGAAGAAAAAAATTATAAATCAGTCATAATCACATGATAAATCAAATAGGGAATTTTAAAAATAAGGTAAAAAGAACCCATTGAACTATTGTAAATAATGTGTCAATTTAATAATTATTCATTCTTATTGTCAATAATGTTCAAACTTTGAATGCAATTACTGTTTCTCTTTTTTTCTTATTATTAATATTGTATCTTTATTTTTAATATTTAAATATTTAGAGTCTTAATTAAAATTGCATGAACTATGAATATAATTTTAGTTTTTTTTTATTATCTTTTGATTTGCTCTGTGCTTACTGCTGTTCTTAAATAAAACTGGATTAGTCATATATACCATTTTAACTCCATGAAAAATATTTAATTAGGCTTGTTATATAAATTTGAAAATGTTTTTTAAAAAATGTTGATGAATTTCAAAATTTTATATCACTATTAAAGTTAATTGTACATTTTTTATTAACAAATATTGCCATCTAACATATATATATTTTATTTTGGTTATTTTAGTTGTGTGCCTTACGTTTCGGAACCAGAAAACACAAATCTTTTAAAATGTGCCCTACAGCTTTTTCGAAAATTCAATCGATATCCTGAAGCTCTTCGTGTAGCTATGCAGTTGAATGATATTGCCTTAATAGAAGAAATCTTTTTGTCATGTCCTGATAGGTAAGTTGTCCTTTATTATTAAAATGCAAAATGGGAAAAGGAAATTAATTTTTTTACAATGTGAAAACTGAGTTTTTTTAATTCACTAATGCATTTTGGTATACATTTTCTCCATTATGTTTAATTAGTTAACTACTTTAAATGGCACCCTTATCATCTGTTCATATTTTTGCATTCATTGAACTACTTTTTCAACCAGTGAACATTTATCTGTATTTGGTGCATTTGTGCTCAGGTATAGATGCAATTCAACATATAACAATTAGCTTCATTTAAAGGATATATATTTGTGTGTGTGTGTGTCTTAATAGCATCTTTTATTTAAATTTTTTTTGCATGATTTCAGAGTTGAATCTAATTTGGAAGTCAATATTTTTTATTGATTTTTAAATTACAACCCAAAGGTATTACTCTCTTCTTAAGTACATAATTTAAGGAAATTCAGAGAATTTCGTGAAATTTTGTCTAATTGTGAAGTTCTGCCTTAATTCTTTATAATGGTGGAAACATATTTTGATAATTTGTGTCCCTTTTATAAACCAGGTATTTTTTTTCAAAATTTAATATTAATATTTTCATTCTTTTTTAGTTCCGTTCAAAAGCAGATGGCATTTATGTTAAATCGTCAACAAATATATTTAGAACTTGATGGAGATGAAAATTCTGATTTGGTGGACATTATGACTAATGCACACTTAAATAATCATTTTCTAGCATTGGCTAGAGAAGTGAGTATATATAATTTGTATTTAATATCTGTGAATTTAAACTGAACAAATCAAGTAAAAATTAATTACTTAAAATAATTAAATTCAATATATTATAAATTGTCTTTCTTTTTCTATTTAGCTTGATATTTTGGAACCTAAAACTCCAGATGATATTTATAAGACACACTTGGATAATGCTAGTAAGTATAATTTTTGGATAAGTCAAATATATATCCATTTATTATATATGCAATTTTTTAAAAGCATATTAACTATTTATTAAATTTTAGTTGAATAATAGTTTTCATTAATCAAATAAGTACGAAGTAACCATAAAATTTTCATCTTAAATATAAGTCCCATGAAAATTGAAATAAAAATTTTTCTACCATTACTTAAGTAATATTGCTTAGTTTGCTTGTACATTTAAAAGTTTATTTTGCAATCATTTTATGTATTTCGTACAGCTTATTTACTGAGGTTTAACTTTCTGTTTTCAGAAAAAAAGAGTAGATGCACTTCTAATGTAAATAATATCTGCAATCAACATGGCATATTCTTATTTGAAAAGGAATAAATTAATATTGTAGGGAAAAAGCATTTCTTAGTACATCAGAAGAGTAATTCATCCTGTCAACAACCTATATCAATTATTTTTTTTTAATAACTTAATGCCCTTAATTGCATTGAATTTTTTTAATACTATCTCTGTTTGGATGTATGATTTCATTAAAAATATTTGATTTTAGCAGTGTAAATTAAAAGTTTATACTGATATTAAATTTAATTCATTTTCATTCATCTCCAACCAATTGTATTTTTAATTCTTATCTGTTATACTTAGAATTTATTAATATTTCTTATTTTTGTTAGGACCTTCATTTGGGCCTACTGGCAGTGTCGATTCTGCCAAACAAAATTTAGCTTCAAGCTTTGTGAATGGTTTTGTCAATGCTGCCTTTGGACAGGATAAGTTATTAATGGAAGATGGACAAAAATGGCTGTATAAAAATAGAGAGCAAGGTATTTCATTTATTTCTGTATGAATGTACATATTTTATTCATTAAATTTTACATAGAACAAAAGTAAACTTTAACTGGTAATCGACAGATAATTTTTAAGAATTTGTTCTATGTGGTAATCGTGAGGATTAATCTTTCTTTTCACTTTTATTGGAGCTACTTTTATTTGTTTTATACTAAAAATGTGTTTAAAGAAAAATTATATTAACTGTTTAAACAAGTATATTAGATATTGGTATTTTTTTTTTTTTTTATTAAATTTTATAAAGGTTAACAAAAGAGATATAGAATATCTCTTTTGCTTCCATAAATTAATAATTATTTCTTTCAAAGCAATTTTTTAAAATTGTAGCAGATCAAAATTGTAATTTTTTTTTTTAATAAAATAGGAATTTCCTTAATATGCTTCCATAGTAAGATAGATAGATTGTAAGAACAAGATTAACTAGTTATGTCAAACATCTAGCAGGTATAGCTACATCGCAAGAAAAGCTCTTTATCATATTTAAATAATGGAAGCCATGATAAAGTAGGTTTGATCTTCATTGTGAAAGAGAGCAATATTTTGACAATTAATTTTAATTATTTGTTGTAAATGATATATATTCAGTTGATCTGTCATTTACTCTGTTTATATAGAATTAAAATTAAAATTTCTGATGAACAACAGCTTGAAAAATTTATTTTTATAATTTTCAAATTATATTATTGTTCATTTATTGTGTTTTATAAATTATCCTATTTTTTTACTTTTATATGGTTATTGGAAATCTTTGTATTGTAGGGATGTTAAGTGCAACTGCTTCACTTGGATTAATATTACTTTGGGATATTGATGGAGGATTAGGTCAAATAGATAAATATCTTTATTCCTCAGAAGAATATATTAAGGTATGATATTGGATTATTTATTTATTTATTTATTTTTTTTTTGCTGGTTTGTATGTCAATAAAAAAAAAAATGCATATATTGTCACTAAAAAAATCTTACACTTAGAAATTACTATTTTATAGGCTGGTGGTCTTTTAGCTTGTGGTATTGTGAATTGTGGTGTACGCAGCGACTGTGATCCTGCTCTTGCCCTTTTGGGTGATTATGTACAACATAATAGCATGGTGATGAGAACAGGTGCTGTTATTGGGTATGTTTAAAAGTTAATTGTTTATAGAAATTGTAAATAAAGTTAAACATTTAAAATATATTGAAATTCAATATCCCATATATTTGCAGTTGTAATGCTATGTGTTAAAAACAAAAATATTTGCATTTTTTAACTGTATTAAAGTGGATTATTTGAAAAATTAAAATTTTTATTTCTTGATTGGATTATTGTTAAACTACTACTACTTGCTTGTTAGTGGCATAATAGATAAAACTCTTCATTTACTCATTTTATAAACTGTCTTACAAAATAATTGTCAATTTCTTATATTAGTTATATTTTAATATTTTTTTTTCTATTGATACTAATGACCCATATACAGCAACTTCTTTTTAATCTGACATGTTTAGAACTTATAATGTCATGCCAGATTAGTAAATATCGATATAATTATAAGGGGGACATCAGAGATAAAAACACTCTATATAAAAATTTAAATGATTAAAATATACATATTTATGCCTTTACGTACATTCTGAATTTGTGTAGAGGGTACAAATATCTGATGAATGCAAGCAGCATTGTGTCACCATCAGGTTGTCAAGGTCAATAAATGTCCAAATCCATACGAGATCAAAGGCTCAATCGGTGCCAAATTATAAAATGTGTTAAATTATTGAAGGCTGGATTAAAGGGAGGTTACTGTATGCTAAAGAATATTAAATAACTAATTGTAAATTTTATTTAAAATAGAATGGGTATTGCATATGCTGGCACTAATAGAGATAATGTATTATCTCTGTTGCTTCCTGTCATTGGTGATTCCAAATCTAGTATGGAGGTAAAGAATGACAATCAGCTTTATTTTCTACTTTATTATTTAAATGTTTCTGCCTTTATATTTTAAAAATGTTAATATTTTTTTAACTTTTGCTGTTATTATTATTATTTGCAGGTTGTAGGTTTATCTGCTCTAGCTTGTGGTATGATAGCTGTTGGATCCTGTAATGAGGCTGTCAGCTCAACTATTCTACAGGTTTTGCATGAAAAAAGTGAAGCTGATTTGAAAGACACATTTGCTCGTTTTCTGCCTCTTGCATTAGGTCTTTGTTATTTAGGTAAACTATTTTTTTATTTATATATATGTTTATTATGCAAAGCGATCCATTTACAGGAACTTCTCTTTAATCCAGCACATTTGGGACCACAGTCAAGCCAGGTGAACTGTTTTGCTGGATTATTAAGTGTTGATGTACTTTTAAGGGGATACCAAGGTGGAATGACTTGGGAAAAAAAAAAATTTAATGATTAAACCATTCACATATTTAATGGATTCATGCACATTCTAAACCCATGTAGGCAATATAAATATCCGACAGATGCAAGGGGGCTCGATGGGTGCTTTTTATTATGTAATATGCTGAACTATCAAATGCTGTATTAAAGAGAGTATTATATTATAATTTTTTTAATAGATTATGACAAAAGCATGCATAATTGTAAATTTACAATTATGCATTTGATTTTTCAGAATGCTTTTTATTAAAGCAAATTGTCTTTAATTTGAACATATTGAATATATTCTATGATGATGAGCAATAATTTTGTTAACTTTATTCTTGATTTGGAAAATGTTTCTAAAAATCATCAAAACACATTTTCAGTTAAAGAAAGTTGACGAAGTTATCCATTAATATTAGATTTATTGTATGAAACAACCAAGAATGAAGTTTACATTATTGGTGTGCCTGCCTTACAGGAAACATTGAATACTGTATGATTTGTTCATTATTTATACTTACATGAAACTGAAGGGAATTTCTGACATTGATTTGATAAAATAGTCTTGCGAAATTGACTGTTTAATTCTGAACTACTGTATATAAGCAAATTACACTACTGTGATTTAGATTGATAACTTTGAATTAAAGATAAAATGTTACAAAATAGGTTATTGTGCAGGTTATGGAAATTTCTTTTTATAAATATAGGAATATGAAATCAAATATTAACTGTACTCAAAATGATTTAAACTTTGTGTTTTTATATCTATAGGAAAACAAGAAGGAGCTGATGCTGTTATCTATGCTCTTGATGTACTGAATGAGCCTTTCAAGAGTATGGCTAAAACAATGGTTGATGTTTGTGCCTATGCTGGTAAGCTGTTGCTTTTATATATTCGATTTCAAATGCTTTTACTCCATTTTTTTTTTTTTTTTTCCATTTTGATTTTCAAATATTGTGTTGTGATTCTTTTATAGGCACAGGAAATGTGTTGAAAGTACAAAATCTGTTACATATATGCAGTGAACATTATGAAGTTGCTGATAAGGTAAGTCATAAAATTTCTGTTTCTGTATTCTGATTTAATTAACGTATTAAACATTTCTTCAAATGATAAAAATTTGTTTTATTAATACTATTATTATTTATTATTATTAGAAATATAATTAAACTTGAGTAATATTTTTTTCAGCAAGTTCAGTAAAATCTGTTGATAATTGGGAGACAATAAAAATAATTTTTTGTAAATCAAATTATCCGTATTAATACTAATAATGCAGTTATTAATTATAGCTACATTGCGTTTTGATAAGTATTATTACTGTATTTATCTGATTATTTTTGTGTAAATAAAAGGTAATATTATGAATACAGATAATTGTAATTTAATAGATTAACATATAAATTGTGTATATTATTTTAAATTGCTGATTCATATTTAAAGCATTTAAAAAAAAAAAATATGGCAAAGCATAAATTTTTTTTTTTTTTTTCTTTTCTTTAATAGGAAGAAAAGAAGGATGACAAAAAGAAAGACGACAAAGAAGATAAAGATAAAAAGGAAGAGAAAACACCTACTGCTGTGGATTTGTCTTCTCAACAAGCAGTAGCAGTGCTAGGCATTGCCTTGATTTCCATGGGAGAGGAAATAGGATCTGAAATGGCATTTAGAACTTTTGGGCATCTGTTAAGAGTTGTTAATTCATATTTTGAAAACTGCTTTAAAATGATACTATGTTATGATGTAGAATCATGTCATCTCTTTATTTATTTATTTTTTTTTCCCTTTTATGATGATTGCTAATTTTCATTTCTTTAATAAAATGCCCGGGTCTATTAGTGATAAAATCAAAATGTATTTAATAATGTGGCATACACTTCTTAAAACTCAATAAGAAAGCTAATATTGTATAACACAAATGCAAGATAGTTTTCCATAAAAAATACATTTATGCACCCCATAGTAGATGTCAGCATTGATTCTTTTAATGAATTTATCAGATTTTGGCATTTTATGAGTTAATTATTTGGTATGTTAAATGTTTTAACTTCAAGAGATCAGGTACATACCCAGGATTTTTCTTGGGGGAGGAGACTCAGCAAAATAAAGTATAACCATTTATGAAAATTCAATAGATCAAACTGAAATGTGAGTAATAGCAAAGGCTCTGAGGTTGAAGTTAAAATTCCATATATTAATTATTTTTTACAATCCACTTATTTAATTCAAATATATTAAAAACTAAGTATTGCATAAAAATTTGCCACTGATAAGAAAAACACTGATTAATTGAAATATTAAATATTTAATGAAAAAGTTGGGCCTAGCAGAGAAGTACCATAAGTTTTAACATGTGTAGACTTGAGGAGAGGAAGCTCAAGCTCGCCAGCAGTCCCTTAGATGCTTGCCAACTTGTTACATCTTGTTGGAGAAGTATTTGAAACTTTGTAGCAGTTGAGAAATAAAAAATTATTAAAAATATTTGTAGAGCTTATTGTTACTCAATTATACTATACATGCAAATCTTTATAAAAAAAAAATCTTCCAAAGACAAAATAGAAGCTAAGAAAGAAATTGGAGGGAAGATAATTCATTTTTCTTTTTAATGATCTTTTAAATGTTAATGTGTCTATACCTATTAATTAAAACAGTAAATTATATTTGTTCTATAAATTTCTTTTAGTTAAGATATGGAGAGCCTGTTATCAAGAGATCTGTTCCTTTAGCTCTTGCTTTAATATCTGCTTCAAACCCCAAGTTGAATATCTTAGAGACTCTTAGCAAGTTTTCTCATGACAGTGATGCTGAAGTTGCATATAATGCTATATTTGCTTTGGGATTAGTTGGTGCTGGTAAGTAGATAAAAAAAAAACCTTGCCTAATAATTGTTTCGTAGAAGATTAAATTTGAAATAATATTTAAAGCTAACAACACATGGCTATTTTTTAATAAAATTTACTACTTTGTTTCTAATTTATATAAGCACTGATATTAGATGGAATAAATTTGTTTTCTTGTCATATTTAATGATTCTCAATCTAACATCTAAACTTAAAAAATCATTCATCTTCTGTTTTATTGAGAATTTTCATTGGTAGTGTCCTTTTATATAAAACTACAATGAGAAAAATATTTGGATCCATAAATAACTATTAACCTATCAAAATCCAAAATTAGTTTAGAGTAGGTGTATGCTGGCAACTACTGCATAATTTTGAAAAGTTCTAACTTTTAATTAATAGTAAGATATACAGGTAGTTTCAGTAAATTACAAGTTTCATTTGTATAAATTTTTCATTTGTAGGTACCAACAATGCTCGTCTAGCTGCAATGTTGCGCCAGCTTGCACAATATCATGCCAAGGACCCAAATAACCTCTTCATGGTTCGTCTTGCTCAGGGTTTGGCTCATCTTGGTAAAGGAACACTGACCCTGTGTCCTTATCATCATGATAGACAGCTTTTAAGTCCTGTATGTGTTGCTGGACTCATGGCTACATTAGTTTCATTCCTTGATGTTAAAAACAGTAAGTAGTCATTTCCTTTTGGGGAAAACTAATATTATTCACAAATTTGTTATATTAATGAAATTGCTGTAAAACAATATTGATATATAATTTTGCGTAAAATGGTAGTACATGGCAATACAAATACAAATAGTCGTAAATGGCAATACATCCTATTAAAATTTTATTAGTAAAATTTAATTTATTAAAAAAACATAGTGTGATAGTTTGTACTTTGGATTGAAAAAAAAAATGTGATTAATAATGGAATATACTATCTGCCAAATCACCATCATGGCTTTTCTTACACAGTTGTGGGTCTATTTTACAGAATTCTGCTCTGATATTGCCTTTGGATGCTTCAATCATTGGATCATTACTGTATACTTTATCTTTAAGATATCCTCAAAGAAAGTCTAAGTATGTTTTATTGCGCAACTAATCAATGAATGTGAGGTGTTGTGCATAATCTGCTGGCTTCATTTTTTGTGTCAGAGGGATTTTCTAAGTCTTTTGACCAAGATTTTTATAGAGAAAATGCAGGCTGGCAGTGAATAAATTCAATTGCTGTAAACATCTTTGAATGGACAAAGGAGAGTCTTCTATAACAATATGAACTATCTCCTATGAAGTTCATCATTTTGGTGCATTGAGCTAGTGTATATCTTATCATTTTCATTAACCATATAGGTTTTACTATTTGAATGTTAATGAATTACAGCTTCAAATTTGGCACATGAAAAACAGCTCTGCATAATTTAAAAATAAAACAACCATAATAACCTCTTGCTGAGTCAGAACTCTCTTTGTCGTGTTAAATTTTCTTAAGAATAAGTTTTTCTTTACATATCAGTATTAATGTAATAAAAAAAAAATTTTCCATATAAATGAGTGATATTTATCACTAAGTATTTTCCTGTTATTTTGTCGAAGCTTATCTCATACATATATCACTCAATTATATGCATCAAATAACATATCGTATAATTTTTATACCAGCTTGTTCTGTCTTATATAAATTTATTAATTTAAAAATTAAGTTAAAAATAATAAAATACAATTGATTCTTTTATATGTGTAATATATACTTGCTGCATATAATATATATATTTTTTTTTTTTTCAGTTATCCTTAAAAATTCTCACTATGTACTGTACAATTTGGTTGCTGCCATGCAGCCTCGTATGTTGGTAACATTTGATGAAGATCTCCAACCATTACCAGTGCCTGTTAGGGTAGGACAAGCCGTCGACGTTGTGGGACAGGCTGGAAAGCCGAAAACCATCACAGGTTTCCAAACACACACCACACCTGTTCTTCTTGCTTACGGAGAAAGAGCTGAACTCGCCACTGAGGAGTATTTGCCTTTAACACCCATTTTAGAAGGGTTTGTGATTTTAAGGAAAAATCCAAACTATACAGCTGTTTAACTTGGGACTTTATAAATAGAAAATCATTTTTTTAGAACATATTTAATAAAAATTCATTTCTAATTGTCTTGAAATTTCTATTGGAATATATAACAGCAGCACATGTCCGTATATATTATATTTATTTAAAGATTGAATGTCATTCCGATATTGTAACTTATTAAAATCGTCTTCGCCTGTTAAAAAAGTTTGAATGTTATACATTGTTATGTGAGCTTTGAGGAAAGTTATATTTTCTGATCTTGCAGCTGTTCCAACATTTTGAGAATATAATTTTGTAAAAGATGGCAACAAAAATGATTAAAATATCCATTGGAAAAGTCATTTTTAAATCTATAATTACTTTCTTTTTCTTATTTATTAAAATGTAAGTAACATTGAAATGCTATATTCATGTGTTAAATTTTTCATATGATGAACAGTATCACTAGATACATTGTTATTATTTTAAAATCATACTAATATTTTTTTCTATGACTAGAAATATTTTTTTTATTTATATAATGGCTTCTAATTATTTTTCATATAATGTTGTCTTGTGGGATATTATAGTCAATTCACTATTTCTGTGTTGATTATATTTCATTGACATTGGACAACTATGCATGCTAAATGGGGAATTTTTATGAAATTTATATATATATTAGAGGAAAGCTTAAAAATTGCTTCAATTAAGAATATTGTTCACATTAGGGACATTTTTAATCTTAATTTTTGTAATATAGCCATAAATATAGGACATCCTGATGATCTTATAAGCTTTTTCTTCATATCTCATTTTTGTACACAAGTTTTTTCGCATCTCATTTTGTACACACCTTTGGAACACAAGTCGGGTATAACTTTTAACTATTATGTGTGTGCATGAAACATCTCATATCTCTGCCAGATTGCAAATGACATACTTCAGTGGTTAATTAACCATTATTTAAGTACATTTATGCTTGTTTTATTTTGTGGAAAAGTATTAAAATGAAGCAAATTTAAGTGAACCTGTAAAGCGTAAATTCTTATTTGGTAAAAATTTGCTGTGAATAACCTATAAGCTACCGAAATTAATTATTTTTTGGCAAAAAACATGATTAAAATAACTGTTTACAAGTTTGTCACTCGACAACTAGGAAACAACTTTTGTGTATTGATTGACACTGCTTTCTGTATTTATTTTTTACATATATGCTGTGAGAAAACTTTTATTGAGCAGTTTAACAAGCTTCTATTAATTTGCATATTTTCACATTTATTAGATTCAAGTTAAGAAATCCAAACATTACAGCTGCATTCCAAAACTATTTATTTTCGTGCTAACAGTTGTTTGAAGCCTTCTGTTACATTTTTTTCTAAAAATTAATTATATTGCTTACAACTGAGCCTGTTGGACTATCTGAAAATGAAAAGTGGGCTATTTTAAAATCATTTTCAAGTCATAAACTTAACTAAGTAGCGCAGCTCACCAAGTATAATTTCAGATGGGTTATCAAATGGGAATTACACATTTTGCCGGGTGCAAAGGCAGACCCAAGTGACTCACTTCAAGGCCCATAGGTATAGCCAAGGGTTGAAATGATGTCATATTAAAAGTATCACCAGGACGGTGAAATTGCATAATAAATTACCTTGTTAGGGAACCATGAACAGGAAATGCGTCTTACTGAAAGTATTGCCAGAGTGTTATTGGAAGAGTCATTCCCGACACAATATTATTTAGTAACATTGAGCTGTGTGCATCTCCCCCACATGATACGATTCTCTACTACCAAACAATTATATACTGCATTTAGTAATAAAGGGGGACATTTTCTTACATGATAAAATTCTCCGCCCCAAACAATACATTTAATGTGGAAAGGGTTATTTCCCTCACACAATACAATTCTATGCTTCCCAAATGATATACACGATACAATTCTCAACACCCACAATATATATATGAATATTTTAAACTTAACAAGAATAGCAATTCATTCTTTTCCAGCCCTGGCCTTGCACTATATAACCTGACACATGTAGCAAAATCACAACATGATCTTCCTACATGATGGTTCAATTCCTCATCAACATTAATAACCTTCACAACTAATATTCATAATCTGCTACTTTATATTAAAGTATATCAATAACTAACATTTGTCATGACCAGCATGCATCCCAGACATGTAACGCTAACCTCAAAGTACCTGTTCGATAGCTCACTCACACACAAACTCAAATAATAAACACTTGATGCAGACTGTATAAATTAATCTCCATTATTTAGGCAGCCATCACTCTCGAGGATGAACTGACCACACAAACTCTCTGGGGTTACACTTTTTCAACTCCCTCTCTTACATAACTTTCTCGCCCCCTGCCAGACAGAATGTTTACGGGACATAGAGCGTTGACTTCCCCTATGCACGGGAACAGTACCAATTCCTATCCCGACGACAACATGGATTCGCCCTCTTCCAGCAAAACCGAAACTTGATTCTGAAACGAGTGACTGCAACGGACGCCGGATTAGAACCTCCCAACTGTAGATGCGAGACACTCTGTCACATTCACCATCGAGTTTCCTTGTTTCTGAAAGCAGAGGTTACAACAAACAGGTGCCGCCAGCGGATTCTAACAATGCCATTGAAGAAACAGTCTATAATTGCATTTGAGAAATAGAAAGCTCAAAATTTTTATCTGTATATTACTATTACATGAAAAGGGCGAATGCCTCGAAGGGTCCTTTTGGGGCATTATTTAACAGGGTTTATATTTTGTGAAGGAACCTGACAGCCGAATAATTAGCGCTCGGGTTCGAGTCCCGGCGGTGTCATGAATGTTTGTAGGGGTTCGAATCCACTTTAAAACGTAAGTGCCAGTCTAATATGACAACCCTATTCCGTAAAAAGAAAATATCTTCTATCTCCAAATCTGCCAATAGGCAGACGATTTTGTAAATGTCGTTGGGATTATTAAGATAAATGCAAAATATGCGAGTGAAAAATATTAGTAAATGATCAAATTAATACCCATAATTGAAATAGAATAGGTGCTCCTTTTTCATAATAACAAATTTAAAGTAGAAAAATCTAATTAAAGCTAATAAATAATAATTATAAAATAAGATATTTTTACCTCTTTATCTTAATTTATAATATCGAATTATAATTTTCGTAAAAGTATTAAAAAATAAAATTCTTTCTTTTTTTTTTTTTTTAATTATAATTATACTATATATTCCTTTTATTCTGCTGAAAAAGGTTGTATGAAAATTATTAATCGAAATTATTTCTTTTAAAAGTTGATAACTTACTTAATTCTTACTTTCCAAGATTTCTTTCACAGCTCAAAATATCTAGTTCTTTTATATTGCATTCTGTCCGATTTCCTTATGAATGTTTTTTAAATTCAAATTTTGCTAATTTTTATTCAAGTATTCATTTCACTCTCAAAATTTCATCAATATATATAAATAAAATAAATACACATTAAAATTATTGTACTTTCTTTTTCAATTCAATTAAAAAAATTAAATCTATCATACCAATCCCAATGACGTCATGCAGTTGTTCTTTAAAATTCCATTTCATAGTCAAAATATAATCTTTTAATTACCGTACAAGAAAAAAAAATTTAGTATTCAACTGCTAATATTTTAATAGGCCATTTAAGAAGGATTTTAAAAAATTAATTTTCCTTTATTGATTCAAATTTGTTTGGAAGGACACGAAGTGAAATTAATTTCCTTCGAACTTTTTTTTATTTTAATGGCGGTAAATAAGTTGGTAATGGGGCCTGAATGGCCGAGTGGCTAGCGCTCGGTACCACAGGTTTTCGGGTTCGAGTCCGGCGGTGCCATGGATATTTGTAGTGGTTCGGAATCCACTTTAAACCGTAGGTCCCGGTCTAACACGATCGTAGAGCGTTGTGGAGAGTGACATATTAAAAATAAGGAAAAACTAACTGTTCATATGTATAGTGATTAGGGGATTATAGTCCTTGTTGCTTCACATCCCCATATACCACTTCATTCATCATAAGTTGGTAATTTAAACCAAACAGTTGGCTCATCATGGCCTGAAACACCTTTTTGATCAATATAAAGATGAACATTGGAAGAACAGGGCCTGAATGGTCGAGTGGCTAGCGCTCGGTACCACAGGTTTCGAGGTTCGAGTCCCGGCGGTGCCATGGATATTTGTAGTGGTTTGGAATCCACTTTAAGCTGTAGGTCCCGGTCTTATATGACTGAAAAGAGCGTCACGGAGTAAAAGTCAGACTTCTACCTACAGGTGCTCCATCACAACAGAAGCTGCCACTTTCCCTCCATCCATGAGTAGATCACTCAGGGGATGTCCGTCCACACTGCAGGCCATTGAGGATTAGTCACAACAACATTGGAAGAACAAGGTCATTTTTGGCATCAGTAGCAGTCATCAATACCCTTTCCCAAGAGTTCGTTCTTCAGTCCAAATTTCTAATTACAATAACGGCTTCTCACAGGTGAAGTCCTTGCACTGCTTTTGATCGTTTTGTCATTCGTTCTGTCAGTTCAAAACTATATCTTCCAAACAGACAGTCGTTCTGTTTTTTATGCTTTAAAAAATTGCAATGTTCAAACCCATCGTGTCCTCAAACTACTAGGAAGTCAATTAGATGACATCTTAAACAACAGCTAGCTATCGACTTCATCTGGACTCCAGGGCATGTCGGCATTACAAAGGATGAAGAAGTAGATTCTCAAGCAAAGTCTGGGCAAACCTTCATTTTCCATTGGATATCTCCAAAGGATCTTACTTGTCAACAAAAAAAATAAAGAAGATATTACAAAATCCGACAGATCAATTCATAATGTTAAGTTAATCAGAAAATATGCATAATGCATTCATTAAAATTGTAATCTTTTCATCGGCTTCTCACTACAAATCGAAAAAGATGTACTACTTTCGAGATTTCACACAAAAACATACCCGTTAAACTGTACAGGTCGTCCTCAATCTCTTGTGTGTCATCATGCAAAATACCAGAAACTGTGAAGCATATTTTGTTCCAATGTACGAAAATACTAGGAGCCCAGACATAAATTACAAAAGACTTTCAGATATAAAGTTGGATATTCAATATATCTGAGGATGAGTATTAAAATTTTAATAATATTTGATGTCCTTTGAAAAGTCCCGTAACTTCGTAAGCAAAAAGGAATCCTAACTTTATTTTCATTTTTTTCCCTAATTTTCTTGTCCTTTTTTTCCAATATTGTGATCTGGTCGATTAATATTTTCATCTATTCTTTATATTTATTGTGCTTATTAGTTTATTTCCTGTTGGTCGCCAGAAATACCATGCGATAAATCGTTTCTTTTTTAAAAATCATATTTCAAGTTCAACATGAGATCTATCAAATTTTGTATCATGAATTTTGGGTTTTATATACCTTTTCGATCATCATGAGTGTCTCTGCATTTGGATAAAGCAGTATTCGCGCCAACAACAAACAAGTTGTTGGCGATTTTCTCTTATACATTTTTGGGAATACTTCCTTTCGAGGTGCAGGGAGTCCCCCTCCCCCTGGAAGAATGGAGTAAAAAAATTATTTCCCTTGCTCTGATACCGCGAGCATTCCATTTTAAAAATCTTGAACGTGAAATAAAATAAATAAATAATGAAAAATAAGCTGAAATCGGAGAAGTAAAAATCGCAGAACAGGGGCCGTAGAGATTTGGCGTCAAGAAATGTTTTCGCCAAAGTGCGCGAAGGGGTTGCGATTGTAAGTGAAGCGAATTGGATACAGTACAAGAAACAGGTTACCGCATTTGGCGACTTATCGCATATTTGGTGCAACAAAAAAAAAAAAGGTCGCTAATCCCAACGGCCCCTATTTTTGCGATTTGGCCTCCGAGAAAATATTGTTTAGATTTCTTAACTGGCTGTTATTATGATGCATGATGGATAGAGAGAACATTGGATGGAAAACCATGCTCCACCAAACCTGCCATTGTGATGTCAAAATACTGCAGGACTTCAAAAGCTCTGTTTTTTTACCTTTAATTTTTTTTTTTTTTTATCTTTAAAGGAGAGATTGGAGTCACGCAGATGGAAGGAGAGAGTTTCTTAATCGCTGGACTGAGGGAAATTGGGGATGCAGCTATATTCTCCATCAACATTTTGACGATTCTTGAAATGATAAGATTTGTTGTTCCTTATCCCCCTTGATTTAGAATCCTAAACCAAGTTCAGTAGATCATGCTGCATCAATAGATCGTAAACGGTCCTCCCCTCATTCAACATTTGCCTCACGGAGGCACCAATACAGTCGATGAGATGAGAAGGAGACGAGGTGGCCGAACTATGACAAAGGGTATATGTCTCCTCGTCTCCATTGAACGTCAAACTCTTAGTGTGGCCAGTCCTTAGTCTAGCTAAAGCCGTTTGAGCAGATCTAGGACAGGAGCACTGCAAGGACATACCAGGATATTTAGCGGCATACCAATACGTAGTATATGTCTCTAATCCTTTATTCAGTTACTACCAGGGATAGCTGTTTTAACAATTGACTTTTTTTCTTTTGTAATATAATTAGAGGATCTGGTAGTGCTTGCCTGGAGCTGGGATGAAAACGAGTTTCCCATCAGAGTACGATCTTGTATTTCTTTGTAGCCTCCTGGATTTTATGAATGAAAGACGGTCGAGGGTTTTGAATTTTAAAAAATGTTCTTCTGGCGTATGTTTAGTGTAGTTGTCAGCCATGATCTTATGTTCCTCGCAGCAGTTAGCACATTTAGGAATTCTGGCTGAACATGACGTGGAACACTACAGAATTCACAAGTGGGCTTTTGCATGCTGCAGTAAATTATTGGGTACTTACGTATTAACGCCACCTTAGCTACAGTTGCGCCAGAGCAATTTTGTTGTTCGCATGCGCACGCAGTTATCTTTTGAACGCCAACCGCAGGTACAGATTTGGCGGTTTTTAAGTGTCGCCAATCTACACTTCATTGTAGCTGTTTGATTGACGCCACTTAAAAACCGCCAAATCTGTAGCTGTTAGATTGGCGCCACTTAAAACCGCTAAATCTGTAGCTGAGGTGGCGTTAATACGTAAGTACCAATTATTGTTTAAAGATTCAAGCTGAACTTTATGGGATTTATATATATATATAAAAACTAACAACTTGCAAGAGATAAGTGACTTACCTAAGATAGATACAAAACCTAAAAAACTAGAGAAAAAGAAAAATAACCCCAGAAAAAAAGTGAATAAAGTGAGGAGTTTTCTGAGCAAGCTTGTACACAAACACAATTCCAAATGATCTCAAATCGAATTGAAATATTCTTAGGTAATATTAGAAAATCGATTATTTACTGTATGTTTTGATGTCAGAATAAAACTATTCATTTATTTTTTACTGTTCTTTTCTCTGTTGCTTTTGTAAACATTTTTATCAATAATAAGATAAATTTAATCTCCTTATATGTTTCTAGAAATTCAGTATTTTTATTTAAAGTTATGTGTTACACTACACATTTCGATATAAACCATTGTGTGACAAATTTTAAACTATAGAATTGTATAGATGAAAATAATTAGATGTCTTTCAGAATAAAAAACTTACTTATTCAAGGGCGGTTATAGAAACCATGAAAACTTTTCCTCACTAAACTTATATTTCCCAGACTAATATTAATTTCCTGGCTTTTGCCCTACTCAAAATCACTGTATGTGCACAATATATGTTATTAAAAACGCTCTTATTAGTTATTTAATATGAAAAAAATTACATATTTTTATAAAATTTAATTAAAAAAAACTCGAATGAACAACTTAAAAAAATCTATTGAATCAGTATATTACAATAAACCCCGAATTATTACAAGATAACCACTCTTACTGAAATAAATACAAACCAGTTAATTCATTTAAACTATTTTTAAGAGAGACTTTAAATTTTTTAAAAACAGAATTTACTTGATTTATTTTAACAAGTGTTTCTCCATTTCGCAAAAGAAATAACAAAACATCACAAATAGCGAAAAGACAATTGTCCCAGAATGTTAAATTAGGCCGACACAGTATCATTTAACGGTGCGAAATGCAACAAACATAATATTAATTTAATGCTTTACACCATACCCTAGAATTTTGTTTTTCCCCCTCTACATACACACATAATGAAAGCTCAATAGAAGAGCAGAACAATAACACACAAATAACAAAGTAAACTATGAATTCAATGCATATACTATAAATACTTGATCAAATAATTTAGGCTTAATACACTTAAAATACATATAAATAATAATTCGTTAGACTTAATTTTCAGTAATTAAATACATAAATAATAAATACCAATCAATGTATATGCTAAAGGATTGTGAACTTAGGTTTAAGGAATGAATTTAAGCCTAACACACAATAATTATTAATAATAAAATATTGGATGCATTGAAATCTTTACTTTTCTAAATCGGCTGAAGCAAACAAGCTAATAATAGTACAAGCACAATTAAGACATATTTAAATATGAGATCACAAGCTGGAAGCTCATCATAAAAAACCAAATGTACGATTGCTGTAAAATTAGGAAAGATCCAAGTCACCAAGCATGTTTGGTTACAAAATCTCCGCTTGTGTGCCTGCTTGCAGAAAAATAATCTCATCAGCAACTTTCCCTGATTTTCAGATATCTTTAAGAATTTTCTTGAGTTTTCCAGATCGATAAAATTACCTGATTTCCCAGTTCTGTTGCCACTCTGCTATACTTACAATGAATAAAATGCTTAATCATAATATCACTTTATATGTATTTTGAGCAACTAAAATATGCAATTGATTTCTTTGATTTAATATTTATCATAACAATGCTCTTAAAATATATGTTACAATATTCAATTTTCTATTGAGTTGAAACATTATGTTAATCAAATCACCCGAAAGAATTGATATGCATTACTCACTAATGCTTCTAAAAATGTAATATATTTAATAAAATGAGTTAATTGCAGTAGTATGCTATTCTTTACTTATAAATAGTGATATTTTTGTTTCTTGTTAATATGAAATAAAAGATTAGCATGTATGTTAAAAGCTTCAAGTATTTAAATTTAATGCTATATACGGGTATATATATATATATATATCATTTCACCTTTCAGAAATTATTATTAAAGAAAATAAAAATTATTGTTTATTATTCTTTATCTTATATATATATATATATACTTCAGAAAATTGTTTTTATTGAAAAGAGCTGTTAGTACACTTTTATATTCTAAGTTGATATAGATTGGGGAATGCAAAAAATCAATATGAATGACTGCATTTGTAAGAAAGTTTCATATGGGCATAAATAGTTAAATTCATTCACTTGCCATTTATCATACTATAATTTTTTTCATTAGATGAATATTTTTTAATTAGCATAATATGCTGTTCATGTTATTTCCCATAAATAATTATAGTATATTTTGCTTTGATAAAGTACAGACACATATATGTTAATAATACAATTTTGTTAAAAGAAACTGTGTATAAATAGGTGATATTTTTTTATAGATTTAATTACATGAAATTAACGAATAGAAAGCAATGATTTGTCTTAAATTGTTTGTTTTTAACATATGGAATTGCATGAGATGAGATTTGTTTTTTTAAGAAAAAGGAATTTCTATAAATAAACTTTTAAGTATTTTTTTTCTCTTCTTTTTCTGCATATTTCCTCTCATAATTCTGAAATACGAGAGAAAATTTATACTGTTAAAATGACGATAGGTGAAAGGGTTTTATTTTCAATGATTAGATAGAATTATGCTTTATTATAACAAACTTCTTGCAAAGGCACAAACACTATAAAATTTCAAAAAAAAAAAAAAAAAAAGACATAATATGGGTGATGTCATAAATGTACAAATTTCATCAGATCACAATTTCAAAAAAAAAAAAAAAAAAAAAAATAATAAAACATTAAGCTCTATTATGTGAATTTCTTTTGTAAAATATTAAAAGAAATAATACTTTTAAACATTTCAAAAGGTTTGAATCGCATAATATAATATAATATATAATTCCATCAAGAGGAAAAAATTTTTATGTTTTTAACAAATATAGTTTATAAATAACCTTAATTCAAATCTCAAAATAGCGTCTATAAATAATTACTGTAGTAGTTAACAGTTTTTAAAGGTTATACATTTAAAAATAGTTATACAGAAAAAATTGAAAGGAAGTCAGAATAAATCTATATAATGCAGTTAATGTCAAGTATATCAGATCTTTGTAATGCATTACATACCTTAATAATTAAATGTTACTATATACAAACATACAAATGTAAAAAATATCCTTAGCAAGAAAATAAACATTCTATATACAGTGAATAAACAGACAACATTCAAAGTATAAATAAATAAGAGTATATAAGGCACTCATAAATTAACAATGATTTTTTTAAATTAGCATGTTTAAAACCAGGTACAAACTATTAATATATCCAATAAACCTTTTGATTATTTCAATAACAATGTAATGAGATTCCTTATTTTTCTGAACCACAACTTTCATTCTTTATAGAATTCTCATTCTGAGTTTCTCCTTCAGAAATAATGGATTTTGATTCATTTTCATGTGTAGGTGCTTTCTGAGTAGGTTTCAGAGTTT
Source organism: Caerostris extrusa (assembly GCA_021605095.1). Lineage (NCBI taxonomy): Eukaryota > Metazoa > Arthropoda > Arachnida > Araneae > Araneidae > Caerostris > Caerostris extrusa. Next base: position 11,259 of record BPLR01010314.1, on the reverse strand, counting down.
GACAACAATGATACGTCTCGTCATTAAGATGGCAAAACTTTGATAAAATCTATAAGTAAAGAAAATTAATTTTCTTGAAAAGCATACATAGTTAAAGCATTGAATTTCCAAAATAAACCACCAAATTAATGAAGACATTTATTTTTCTAAACAATGTATTTTAACAAAAAAAAAAATATATATATATATATATATGAAATAGTTTATTATCTGCAATTACTTTTAAACTTTAATTTTAAAAATTACCTCCATTTTGTAAAATTTTAAATTTAGGAATAATATAGTTTGTTTACATCAGAAGATTAACTTCTTTAAATATTTAGTATAAATATTCAGAAAATTTAAAGCCCAATATTTTCTACCTAAGCAGTAATATAATTTTTCATTAACATTTAAATATATATATATATAAGAATGCTGAAGAAAATATAATGAAAAAAAGTGCTGAAGCCTTACTGGTTGAGTATCATGTATTTCATAATCTTCAATAATTGTTTCCATTTCTAATTGTTTCATAAGTTCAACCAATTTGTTAGCTTTTCTGTTCTCATTTTGTTCAATAACAGCACACAGATGTTCGGTGAGTTGCTCTTTCCTTTGCATTTTTTCATACAGATTTAATTTTGCTTCGATAAACTCTTTTTCCGCTTTCAGATATCTTTTTCTGAAAAAAAAATTCATCATCATGAGATTTCAACTACATTTTTTTTTTAAAAAAAAAACTACACAGCAACATTAAAAAAAAAAAAAAACTAAAAATTAATATTCTCTAAAAATATCTTATTAAAAATTGTTATATATTTATTAGTTAATAAGATATTTTTCTAAAGACCTTATTGGTTTATATTATCTGTTCAACGATTCATTTGAAACATTTAAAATTGCAAATAAATAAGTAAAAGAGAATTTGTTTTCTTTATTAAACTAGAATATTTTTTTATTTGAGACTAACACAGTGATTCAATATCTTGAATTTCAATAAAAAAAGACCATTTTTTTTATATATTACATGAAAAAATGCAAACATTTTCTTGTTAACGTGTACTTCTATCTTTTCAAGCATTTAATTGGCAAATCAAACTCATATTTCCTTTTTCAACCTGTTCATTCACAGGTGCAATCAATAATTTTTTTTTAAACATTACATGGATTATTTATATGTGATCCTATTAGTAAGAATTAAAAGTATTTCATTAATGAAAAAAGAGTACATTTTACCTATTTCAAAAATGTTTTCTTCTATGTTTCTAAAATTCAATAACTTAAATCACATAAAATTTTTTTATACTTACTCAGCTTTTGTGAATTCCAAACTAGCTTCTTCAATATAATCTCGTAGAATAGACACATCTGCACTCAAAATGCTATCTAAACGGTTTAACTCCTGAGTAATTGTTGCCAATTTCCTAGCTTCGGCTTGAGTTTGCATTTTTCTATAAATGATAATTTTTAACTTTGTCACAATTAGTTAAATAAACTTACAATTTGTTACATAGAAAACATAAAAACTTATGTTAAGTATACTATTCTTATTATTTTTCACAGATATTTTATTTTAAAAGTAAAACATGAATATTTTAAAAATATCATTTAATATAAAATTATAATTGTTTTGTTCAATGAAGTATTTTTGAAGCATTATTGAAAATGATATGTAACGGAAATGTTTAAAATTAAAAACGAAGGTTTAAAGTTTAAAAAAAAAAAAGGTATTTATATTTTAATAATGTATCAATGCAATTTTTAAGAGAATAAATAATAAAATTCACAAATTATTTTATGAACTATAAAAATGCTGTCAGCATCGAATAATTATAAGACAAGTTTTTTTTTTTCATTTACACTAATTGATTTGATTTATGACAAAACGAAGCAAATATTTTTAATTACATAATAATCAAGATTTAAGAAATTAGTCTTTAAAATTTTTTTTGAATTAATAATTCAATAAAAAATAGAAATAAAAGTTTTATAGTTTAATCGAGCATTTCTCTCAATAAAAATTCGCAGACTTTGCACATTAGGATTTGTCTGCAGAGAAAATGCGGTACCTCTTTAGAAATTAAAATTTTTTTTGTGAAGAAATGGAAAAATACTGTATGGTGGTGAAGTAAGAGCATGGTAAGTAAATTTAATTAAGTGCAAAGTTTTAATAAAATTTGAAAATAATTAAAATTTAATGCTTTTCTTCGAAATAGTTATTATAAAAACAAATAATATATTCACCAAATTGTTTGTTCAACAAATTATTTATTTTATTTGTTCCTATTAAGAGCAATAGATGGTATAACAATATAGAATGAATCTATATAAACTATTAAAAAGATTTTTGCACTGTTTGTATCATTAAAATGATTCCAATAACCTATCATTAATATGAAGACAGAAAGAAAGGCATGATGAATATTGTTGTTGATGTAATCACTAAATATTATCGCCAGCAAAAACATCATAAAAGCAAAACTCTTACCCCAGTCATTAATTCTTATGCCCTCTAGTGCTGATTTTTAAGTGGATTGCCTCATTCATATATGGCTATTTTTCTGAGGTTACTAAATGAAAATAAAGGAAATATTTCATTTTTGGTGCAGAAATGTGAATTTTTGTGGTTTTTGTAACAGAATGTAGTCAGAGATGAATTTTGGTGCAGTCTAGCACAGATTTTCCACCTCTGGTAGCAAGTTCCTGATCTAGAATATTCCTCAATTTTATTGTCACTACATTTTCATTGATATTCTAAAACCAAATAAAATTAATAAAACTTTACAAATAAGTGAATTAATCCTTCTTCACAATTTATTGTATCATCCTTAATAGCTTTTTCATATTCATTTAATTGTGAAAAAAAAATTTATTCTTCTTCAATGGAATTTTCTACTTTTGCAACAATAAGAATAATTTTTAAAAGAGGTAGTTCATATTTGAGGTTATACTGCATTTATAAAATTATCCTAAATGCAAAGTTTAAATGAATTGAATACATAAAAAATTAAATAAAGACTTTGACAGAAACACACTAAAAACCTAATAAATGTTAAGTTTTTATAAATTTCATGTGTATCGGTATAAAAACATATACTGCATTAGACATATATTCTTCAAGAATATCAATAAAATAATTTGCATTAGTAAACAAGACTTACTTGTCAGTTATAGCTTTATTTATGAGAGCTCTTCTTTTAGCATTTTCAGCTTCAATTGCGTTTTGCGCCGCATTTCAAACAATTCCAATTCTGCAAGGTTTGGACTTGTTTCATTCTCATAAATTTTTTCTCTGTAAAATTTAAAATAAAAATTAATGCAAATTATTTTATTATCAGTTAAAAAAATTAACATTAACATTAAAGATTCACAAATGATAATTTTTTTTTTTTTTGTGAATAGAAAACATAGCTGGATTAATAATTTTAGTAAAAAAGAACATAATTATCCTTTAAAAATTTTATAATATAAGTAATTTTTAATAAGAAAAATTAAATTTTTAAAACTACTTACTCAAAGTTTTTATTTAAAGATTCATTTGATTTAGATGAATCTTCCAATATATTAGGTACAATGTTCTCAGAAGACAAGCTATTGGAATTAACAGCATTGTCTAGAACACCATTTGGTATTTGAAGTTCTTCTGGTTTTGATGTATTTTTTAATTGAAGTGAGCTTTTATTAAGATCCACATCAGAATAAGATGTATCTTCTTTTGATAATTCAGAAAGGAACGCTTCATGTTTTAAAGTTTTAGTATTAATGTCTTTTATCTTTAATGGACCAGTAGTTTCCTTCTTGCCTAAAAAATTAAAACATGAAAATCATGGTAATTTATTTTATATAAATACATGAATTCACTTTTCTTATAATGAAAATATGTGTAATAATATTTAAAAAATGAGTTCATGATTCAGTTCATTATTATAGTTCAATTATTCCAATGAAAGTAAAAAGTTACAGTTTGCAACATTACTTAATGCACTTAATAAACTATGATAATATCTAATTTACTAAAATACATTATAAGATTTAAAATAAATTTTTTAAAAGTTGCCAAAGGAAAATCCATAATACATTACTGGCCATTAAAACTGCTACAATGATGAGAAGGATAGCAAACAGGTAATTCATATTTATTGTACAGTTACAGCATGACAAAAAAATGACATATTTAAATGAATAGGTAATTTTGAGATATGGAACATGTAGAAAACAATAACCAAAGAAGCCATAACAGGTCTACTACAGCTAGGCAGTGTCGAACATATAATGGCAAATACAAGCTCAGCAATCCATATGAGGTTTCAACTGTATATCAGAGTTCATTTATCATACTGGATGATAATGTGTTAATCTTTGGGGGTCATTTGCAATCAGTAATAAACTCTAAGAACATGCCAATTAGAGCAGCAGTTGAATATTCCCTACATTAAAGAAGATCAAGATAGCACAGGTAATATGCAGCCATATACTGCCCTGTTAAAAAGTAATGTACAGTTCCATTAAAAAGTAGTATGTCTTATATAAAAGTACTGTCCTGACCATAGGGCAGTCCTCAAACATAATACACAACAGTCTTTAACACATCAGAATGAAGCAATGGCTATTTAAATTTAAGGCTAAATAAATAACAGGTGGCTAGAGCATATATCTAATGACACACTATACCATTCTGGACAACCCAATGAAAGTCCTTCATGCTCAGGAATAGATGCTTATAATTGCTCTCTTTGTACTTCTAGAGTACAAGAATCACAAATCTCCTCACTTTGCCTATATTGTTAATCGTTACTACTGACTAAATGATGTACCAACACTAGGCCCATATAATGATGATGAATGCAAGCTGATAAGGCTGTTGCATGCAGAATTGACATTCATATGAAAAAAACCCCAACATAATGAAACTTTTTTATTCCATGCTCATTGTTGAATGCAGAATTACAGGTAAGCCTGTCTCTGTTACATCAAGATAACCCCAGTAATGATGGCTGTGCTCATATTTATCAACGTGAAAACAACTAAGTTCTTGGTTCAGGATAGATGATGTGGATGTATGACATTGTCGGGTTTTCTTGGTCACGGCCATTCCATGTTCTCCGAACAGTCATGGGAGCTCAACCAATGCAAGCAGTAATATGACAGAATGTTAAATCACAGTCTCAGTACAACATGATCTTGTAGTAATTCTGACACATGCTGGTAGGTCTGCACCCTTTTACAAACAGCATAACAAGAACTAATCACAATCCACCAATGTCTAAATTTTAATTTTCATATAAAAAACCCCACTGTATAATTTTTCCTTTTATAAAGATTACTACCTATTTTGCAAACATGAATTTAAATGCTAATCATTTGCATATTGCAGCATGTTATACTGTTTATTTAAATTTTACATATGCTTTCACAGTGAACAATTTTAATTACCAGCAGTTGTATATGTATTTTCTTATACATTATTAATTTTGAAATCATATTTTGGGAACTATGATGTATTTTATGTTAGTCATTTAATACAACTAACAAAAACCAATCACAAAATTTATAAGCACGTAAAAAAGAAAATATATTTCAAGCACTTTTTCCTATGATATTTCATTATTATATCCTTTAAACTTGCTTATATACACAAAAATTGATAAATTAATGGTACTTTTATCCTGATAAACTAAATAAATCTTTAGTTTTACATTTCTGTTAAAATAAAATATTTTATATGCAACAGTATGCATTTTTTGGCCTTTTTTTTTTACTTCAATTTTTATCATATAATGTAATAGCTGATATTTTCATTGTTAATACAACAAAAACATAAAATTAAAGCTAGTTTGGTAAAAGAGTGGAAAAAATGAAAATAAATATTATATAATGAAATAAAATATTTCCTAGAATGTAAATATGATAATGTCTTTTACAGGAACAGTAAAACATTATTATTGATAAATGTATCATGTCTTATTAACCGTCATAATCTAATTAATTGTTAATCCTCTATATATGTTTGTTTGCATTATTATAACATACAAATGAATAAAAATTGAAAATGCTATTAGCAGCACAAAGTGATTAAAAAAAAATCATTTATTAAAATACATGTTTTGAAATTTTTTTCTTTTTCACTATATTCCAAAAACTGATATAATTTTCAAAACAATTTATTATTCCACCAGCAAGCACTTTCAGTATAACCAATAAAATTTATATAAAAAATAAAACCCGTAACTTGTTGAATGAAAATTTTTTTTTTTTTATATAAATATCCCTCTAAACAACATTATAAAATTTAAACTTCTTTTAAATCTCAAAATTAATAGAACATCATACAATAGGTTCACAAGTATAAGCTATGCTTAATATTTGATATATTTATAAAGCCATATAGATATTGGTTTAGATGACCTATGGGTAAGTAATAATATTTTTAGCATATATTATAGAAAAGTAATGGTTACAGATAAATAAACATGCTAAGAGGAGATTATATTGTACCTGTTAATTTATTTTAATATCATCCTCAAATAAATTGTTATGGCTTTAAAATGTTTTTGTCTAACATTTTCAGAATCTCTTACAATAAAATCAGATTTCTTCTCCGATAATTTTCCAATTAAAAAATATTTTTCAAAAATTAGGAAATTTCCTTCTCTGAACAATATTTTAAAAATTTTTCAAAATTTCTGCTTATTAAATAAACTACAAAAATAAAAAAACATTACAATGTTATCAGATTAATTTTAATAAAGAAATTAATACTATGTTACAATCTTTTACACACACCTTTTCTATTTGTTGGATGTGTTTTAATTCGTTCAATATCTTCATCAGTAAAACCTGCCCATTTTTCAGAAGCCATAATTAAATTGATGAATAAAAATTATAAAACACAAATTCAAATCAGATTTTTCTTCATAACTAAATATGCATCAAAATATTCATTTTCCTTTTAATTCATTAACCTGCAAACCACCCGAACGGCATTTTAATACAAACAAACACCACGAAACACGGACGTCTGGGAGGAGGAATTCTGCACCCTACGCTTAGGGAAAAATAGGGAATTTTTGGACAGGAATGGTGTGCAATGGTGTCCTTGGGAAAGCACTCGCCGCACTCAATTCCTCCCAGCCCATTCCTAAGAAGTGGTTACTCTGAAGATTTAGGATGAACTCGCTCTGCACACTATTCCTGCTACCCTGTTTTTGAGGAGAAAATATCTCAAAAGATGAATACTCACAGAAATATCTTAGATATAAATTTCAAAGAAAGTTTGTTAGTAAAATAAGGCAGATTTTATGTTATAAATACATTGAAATTTTGCCACCAAAATGAATTTATATATGTTGAATGATACGAGATAGTGGAGTTACAAAAAATAGATAATTAAAATGCATTGGCTTAAAATTATAAATTGATTCTAAGCAACATATATGATTCTTTTACTTTAATTATAATTTTTGTGTGTTTATAGTTAATATTTAAGAATAATTGCAAGCTTTTAAAATTCCATATTTTTTACATGGGGATGCTGTTTAGAGAACACTATATTTATACATCACTTTTTCGTCCTATTTTTTATTTATATTTCCTTCATATATATTAAACTGATTATTACCAAATCAAAATTTGGTAATAATGTTATTTAATGTATAAATATCTTTAATAGAGTATTAAAATTTATTAACTATCTTGATAACTAACTGTATGTGTAATGATTTAAAAAAAAAATATTGCTTTACCTCACATGCTATAGAAATTTTCATATTTTTATACTGGGATTCAATTTCTTGTACTCATTCATTTTATATTCTATACAAATTGTCATGTAACAATATTCAAGAAATTTTATAAAGAAATGTATGAAATATAATTTATTTAAAAGTTTATTCAGAAATAGATGCCAGTACACAAAATTTATATATCTGTGTATATTATATTTACAAATACTGAGAACTGTATTTTGTTATTATAACAAATATATTTCCATGTCAAAATTTTTATTTTTCAATACTAAAAAAAAAAAAATTGCTGAGGAAGAAAAAAAATATCGGTTAATGAGTCAAATGAAAAAGAAATATTTACTGTTGAACAACTCTCATGCATAGAGCCAGATTTTCCTATAGGCTAACTGGGGCTTCAGCCTAGGGCCTCAAGATCAAGAGATGCCTACATTCAAATTGTTAACAAAATTAGAATTGCACTATTCTAAAAACAGTAAACACTGAATCGAAAATAAGGAGAAATTCTTCTAATTTACTATTTCTTTTTAAATGTATATTTAGATCGAATCAATTCTTAAATAAAATAACTATTAACATAAAATTTAATATGATATACAATTTGATATTTTCTTTTTTTTGTGATTTGGATTTTGTTTGAATAAAGCCCCATTTTTGGTTTAGTTTACAACTTAAAATTCATACTTAAACTTCAAATGCGAATTATTACAAAATAAATTTATTTGAATTGAATTTGCTTTTAATCTTCAATGTATTGAATATATTTAATTTAATTTATTTTTTTTTTTCTTTGTAAATGTTGTGTGTTATGTTTGATTAGTTATTATTACAAGTACTATATATGGGGCTGAGAATAAATGTCCGTAAGTGTTCTCGACTTTTTTTTTTTATTTATTATCCGTGCCATATTTTTTTATAAAGATTAGTACCAATCACAACATGCTTCATTTGACATATATCACAGTAATGATAATGAAATACATCATTACTGTCATATATATCTCCTATAAACTTAAAAATAGGAGGTAAAAGGACCTCTTTTCATCTAAAACCAGCCCTGTTCATGCACAATAAAAAGTGCACTTAATATTTTTAGATTTCTTACACTATTGTAGATTAAGAGAAGAATAATTTATTTATTTTCTACTTATTTGAAAAATTGATGAAAATTTATTTTCCTTACTGGCCATAAATTGATATTCTTGTTTAGATTTGTTATTGCAAATTTGATAATTTCAGAAAAATTATATTTCTTAAAAGATAAGGTCATGAACATATAAGCTTTTTAAATGTTTTCATTTCAAAAAGTAAAAACAAAAATATAGTCCAAAATTTTATTAAAAATATCACTAACAGCAGAGTAATGATAGCAAATTATTGCTATTTACAACAATAAATATACATAATTCTTCTTGAAAACTATTACTACAAATATAGACATCTCGCAGATGATTGCGCTGGGAAAAGCTGGACAGGCCTTTAACAGGCAGCTGGATTATTGATACGAGATATGCATACCAATAAACTATATCTTTTGATTTGCCTGTAAGTAAACGAAATAATAAAAATTAAAGAATATTCACTAAGGTTATGACATAAACACGTGCTTCAAATACTCATACTCACTTTTGAAATACTGGGAATGGCACTTTTCTCGCTTAATAAATAAATTTTTTGTTAGGTAAGGATACATAAATTTAAATTGATTTAGAAAGCGAGATAATGTTAAAATAAAAAATTGAGTAATTCAGAAAATTGAGACTACAAATCAGAAAACCTAAAAGATATTATATGTTATAAACAAAAACAATTTTTTCGTACTATAATGTTTTACTTTTTACAGTAGTAAGTTTACAAGTAATAAATAACATCGAGAGAAATTTTTTAATCAAAAAAAAAAAAAATTATGAAGTTCTAGTAGGACTGGAAATTACTATCAAGAAATAATTGTAATACATGAAAAATTTGGAATTTTATAAAGCATACAACAAATAAATTTTTAAAAGATATCATCATTTGTAATCTTGTATTGACAACAGTTTCATATATCATACAACTATGTTAGTAAACAATAAGTTTTTATAACTATAGTATTTTGAATTTCATAATTTAGATGGAAATTTGTGGAATAACAGTCGAGGATATAAAAATTCAACTACTTAGTTTCGCAATTAGAACCGAAATTTGTTGAAAGTTTGTGGGACATTATAAGTGATGATAATAGAACAAAATATACCGCTGCGAAAGAACGTTTGCTGAATACTTTTAAGGAAAGCGAAAATAAGCGTCTTCAGAGACTACTTACAGGACATGATTTGGGAGATCTTAAACCCAGTCAACTTTTACAAAAAATGAGAAACCTGGCTACTGCTGGAATTACTGATAAGGTGCTAACAACATTATTTCTATAAAAAATGCCTGATTCCGTGCGGAATATTTTACTAGTTAGTGATGAAGGAATTGAGAAACTCTCATTAATGGCAGATCGTATTCTTGAAATGCAACCAAAACAAGAACTTTACTGCGTAAACAATAATGTTTCATCAGGATCAGATGCCATAACTCAGTTACAACAACAAATTGCATCTTTGGATAATAAACTTGAAAAACTGAGTGTCACAAGGAACTCTCGTTCCCAATCAAGGCATAGAGGTCGATACTCTTCTTCTCATCGAAGTAAGTCTCGCAATCGCTCTTACAATCCTTCTGGCAAATACTGTTATTACCATTTTCGTTTTCGAGAAAAATGTTTTCCTGATAAATGCAAAGCTCCATGTGCATGGAAAAATAATCCTTCGGAAAACCAGAATCAGCAACAGAATTAACGGCAGACTCTGCTGCTGAAAATACAAAACATTGCCGTCAATACCGTCTATTTGTCAACGACAAAAAAACGGGTTTACGCTTTCTGGTTGACAGTGGAGCGGACGTAAGTCTTATTCCTTCTACTTCTAAACACAAATTTATTAGTGACTATAAATTATATGCTGTTAATAATACTGCAATCGATACTTTTGGTACAGAAATTTTAAATCTTGATCTGGGTTTGCGCCGAGAATTTCAATTCCCGTTTATTGTGGCCAAAATTAGTAAACCTATACTAGGTGCAGATTTTTTAAATAAGTTCAATTTATTAATTGATATAAAGCATAAAAGATTAATTGATGGTGTAACTAATCTTGAAGTTTATGGTGACATTGCACCCATCTCTATTAATGAAAGTGTACATACAACGAGCAGCTTATGTAAATATTCTGATTTATTTTCTATGTATCCTAATATAACAAAACCAAATTTTCTTAATTCAAACGTTAAACACAATGTAAAAACATCATATTGTAACTAAAGGACAACCTATAAATTGTAAAGCAAGACAATTAGATCCCAAACGGTTGGAAATAGCTAAAAGAGAATTTAAATATATGATAGACAATTACATTATTAGTCCATCTAGCTCAGAATGGGCAAGTTCATTACATATAGTAACAAAGAAAGAGGGTTCTTTACGTCCTTGTGGTGATTATAGAAGATTGAA